>CAKNXH010069541.1:0-24308 GCA_932178445.1 Andricus quercusramuli
GTGCCTTCCCGCCCCCACGAGGCGTTGGAAAAGGGGTAGGGGTGTTAACTTACATTATTTTTGTGACCTGTCACAGGGGTGTCTTTCTGCCCCCACGAGGCGTTGGAAAAGGGGTAGGGGTGTTACCTTACATTATTTTTGTGACCTGTCACAGGGGTGCCTTTCCGCCTCCACGAGGCGTTGGAAAAGGGGTAGGGGTGTTACAGCCAGTATAGGCCGGCACACAGAACAGCTGATCTATATGTCACGTGATCGTTAACCAACGCGCAATAACACGCAAAATCGAACGAAAAACCGAATAAAGATGCAGTGCTCTCTATTCGGCTCCCCAACTGTACTGCGCATGCGTCGCATCGGCAGTCTCATTGGCAGTAAAGAACTTGCTTTTTGGGAATTATTAAATGTTTAAATAAATTTTTTATGATAAATCATCATTGTAGAATTAATTAAATTAATTTTTGGATCACAAAAAAGTATTTTAGAGTGCGAGAGCGAATAATTATTGAATTTTACTCTTTACAAATGAATGATTGATTCTAAATACAAAGGCAACAAGTGTATCTAGTCAGGAGTCAATAGATCACATCAAAGGAAGGTCCAATCAGAGCACGGAAATCATGGGAAAGTTTCGAACGACCTTGAGACTGCGGTGACACAGTGCAAATACATAACATAATTTGGATACGTTAAAGCTTAAAAGACTACATTTTATAAAATATAACCTAACTCTTAGTTCTATCCGTTTTTCAACATTTATTTTCAATTAGGGATGAATAGCAGTTTTGTTAATCTTCGGCTTACTCAAAAGGAGAGAAATAAAAAAGAATACATAATTTTCGGGACGACTAGCCAAATGTTGAAAATGGGATATTAAAAACAGAAGTATTTTCCTTTTCTTGTTTTTATAATTGAAGAAAGTGCGCATCCTACGAAAAAAATCTGTTATTATGCATTCCACTGCAGCTTGTGTCGTTTCTCCATAAATTTAATTTGTTTATGTTAAATGTTATTTTTTATGAATTGAACCAAAAAAATGCATCCTGGCGTAAAGTGGTTCTGAGAAAAATTTGTAAATATAAATTAGGCGAAAAATTTTGTTAGATAAAATGTTATTATATCGTGTATCGTTTTTCCAAAACGCTAATTTTTTTATTTTAAATGTATTTTTATGACAAAATATAACTCTGGCAATTTTCTATTTATCGACAAAAGTCGTAGGGGTAAATTGTTTGACTTTCAGAGTACTATGGATAGCCGTCCATGGGGATTCTGAATTTTGGAAAAAATGGTCAAAAAAATTTTGAAAATTTTCTAACTTTTCGAATTTCCATCGAAAATAGCTGGTTAACGAACTCGATCTTTCTTTTTGGTCTCTAAAACTGTGTGCGGCAGCACAATCCAATCCGATCAGTCTTTCGACAGTTATCCGGTATACAGGCGACAACGACGACGACGACAACGACAGACAGACAGACACCTACGTGAAAACTATTTTTTCTGACTCAGGGGGCCTCAAAACATCGACATTTGATGGAATCCACGAAAGTAATTTTTCACATAAAATGAATACCTTCTCATTATGATGAGAAAGTAATAATTCATTATTTTTTGTGCGAACAAATTTGAATTTTTGATTTTTTCAAGGAAATTCAAAAAGTTGTTATGATATTGTTGTAGGGCTTTCAAAAAGTAACGTTTTTCGTCTTCTGCCTTTTTTTTTTCATATTGTGCTTTGTTTCGCTTAAAATGTTAATTTTCGTTTTTTTGGGGGGTATTTTGAAAATGCTATAACTCTGACAATTTCCTATTTATCGACAAAAGTCGTGAGAATAAATTGTTTGACTTTCTGAGTACTATGGATAGTCGCCCATGGGAATTCTGAATTTTGAAAAAAAGGTCAAAAAAATGTTGAAAATATTCAAACTTTTCGAATTTCCATCGAAAATATCTGGTTAACGAACTCGATCTTTCTTTTTGGTCTCTGAAACTGTGTGCGGAAGCACAATCCAATCCGATCAGTCTTTCGACAGTTATCCGGTAAACAGACGACGACGACAACGACAGGCAGATAGACAGACACCGACGTGAAAACTATTTTTTCTGACTCAGGGGGCCTCAAAACATCGACATTTGATGGAATTCTCGAAAGTCATTTTTCACATAAAATCAATACCTTCTCATTATGATGAGAATGTAAAAAATAAGTTAATTTGGGATTTTGTCTGGTAATAAGATGTTCTTAAAAGAGATTCTACAATTTTGAGTCTCATTGATGTCTTCAATTTTCGATATTTTACATTCATTTTGAAGATGTTTACCATTGAAAATTCGCCAAGTTGTTTACTTTGGATGTTTAATTTTGTAAGCACTGTAAGTCACGCAACAGCAGCAAACGGTTGGGCGGATAATGCAACGTCTGACGCTTCTAAAACAGATCAAGTCGTAGGGCAGAAAAAGTTGCTGAGAATGATGACTATGGGGAAACGGAAGTTTTGCTATATGCACCAGGCATAGCCGATTAGTGTATGAGTTTTCTAAAAAAAAAATGTGTTACTAAAGCTAAACGCGTTTTTCTCAAAACAACGATTTTTCGGTCAGCCCGGGTAATTAAAGACATTCTATTGAACCGATCAAGCTGAAATTTTAACACGTTGTTCTACACATCAGTGCACTCAGAGAAATGGATGGCTGGTTATACATCCATTTTTTGTTTTTCAATGAATAGTTGGTCAGAACGTCTGTTCAGATTGACGGACCAGCTAAGTCTGTTGGACACAATGACAATTTTAAATGGTTGCGTGTTCGTTGGTCACTGCAGCTATGCAATTGGACCTTTTAACTGTCGAATAGATTTAAACGCATCCAGTCGATTTTTTCCTGGGCGTATTATTCATCTAAATTATTAAAAGTAATTACTGCTAAGTACATGAGACAGGCTTCAAACAGGGTTAGTTGTCCGATCCGTCAGAAATATGTGAGTCAAAAAACACAGCGGCATCCTAACATTTCGAGCAGTTGCTATGACTCAGGTAGTTGCATGAGGCAGCCATCCCGCTGCTTCACCGCACCAACTCAGTTGGCTGGCACAACCAACACCACCGTGTATATTAGAAGTGGCTTCCTCAGACAACTAGGTGGATGGCGCCCCAGCATCCAAAAAAATTGGCTACAGAAACCAACTTACAGGTCATACCATCCAATCATTTCTCTTAGTGAGGCTATCTCGGGAGCTAGGGTTTTTTCGTTCATTATTTTCTGATTTATAGCCCAATTTCCGAGAAAAAAATATGACTTTTTTTATAAGTCCGCCATTTCGTCATTTCGGACTCAAATTGAAAAATCCTAGCTCAGGACAGAATGACAAGCCTGCATAACAAGAATCAATTTGGTTTTTTTTATTCAGATGTCCTGATGTACCGCAATCACCCGGGTCAGGCATATACCTTTTTTGAGATGCTCACTCTGTCCGTAAAAAAAGTAAAACAAATATTGTGTGAGAAAAAAATATTTTCTTGTACAGTTTTAGATATCAATAATAACAAAAAAATTGAAATGATTGCATTTTATCTATTTTTTTTAATCCCGAAAACAGCTTTAAGAAAAGTATCAGTTACCAAACTACCCGCTTAATGTTACTTTTAAACAGTTCAATTTTGAACATTCACAATAAAAAAACTCTTCATTTTCAAAGATATATAAATACAAATTCTGAAATTTTGATGCCTTTGAAGAACAAAGGTCAAGTTATCGATTCTAAATCTTCCAAATTGGAGAAATTTTTAATGTGAATTATAAAAAGTACAGAATTTCCAATTGTCAAACTTAAAATAAGGATAATTCTCAATTGTAAATTGTCAAAATTAAAACCTTTTCAATTTTGAATATCAGCAATCCAAAGTTCTACAATTTTAAAGCGTTACAATTGAAAACTCTTGAATTTTAGAGATTTATAAATGAAAATTTTGATGATTTTGGAAATCAAAGTTAAGTTTTCAATTTTAAATCTCCCATATTGAAGAAATTTCGTATGTAAATCTTTAAAATTACTGAAGTTTTCAATCGCAAATTGTCAAAATTAGAAACTCTTTAATTTCAAAGATTGAAAATTTGAAATTCTACAATTTTTAAGAGTTACAACCGAAAATTCTTAAATTTCAAAAATATATGTAGTATTATAAATCATTCAGTTTTTCAGATTTATATTTCAAAGGCATATCATTTAAAACATTTTTTTGAAATAGTTCAACTTTGAAGATTTACAATAGACAGTTTTTCAATTTTCACGATTTGCAATTTAAAATTCTTCAATTTTGAACATTTACAATTCAAAGTTCTACCATTTTAAAAAGTCATAATTGAAAACTGTTCAATTTGGAATATACTAAAATCAAAATTATAAAATTTTTATGATTTTAATGGTCAAGTTTCTCAAATTCTTCAAATCGTCAAATTCTAAATCATCCAAATTCAAAAAAATTTCAAATTCCATAAACCATCAAAACTACTGTGTTTAGAATTGCAAACCTTAAAACTTGCATAATTTTAAAATTCAAATTTCTAAAATTGAAAACTATTCAATTTTGAAGAATCACAATTCAAGGTTCTGCAATTTTGAAAAGTTACAATTGAAAAATTTTGAATATCGAAAATACAGAACCACAAATTATTCAATTTTCAAGATTTGTATTTTTAAAGTATTTAATTTTAAAACTTTAAAGAAATTAATTTTAAAAGTATTTTAAATGTATTATTTTGAAAGTATGTAACTTTGAACGTTCTTTTCGAATAGTTCAGTTTTGAAAATTTGAAATTTAAAATTCTTCAATTACAACCATTTACAATTCTGAATTCTTCAAATTTGAATATTTTAAATTTATGAATCGTCACTATTTAACGTGCGTGATATAAAATGATGCAATTTTGAATACCTTTTTGGGAACAGTTCAATTCTGAAGTTTCAAAATAGAAATTCATTTAATTTCATAGATTTTCAATTGGAAATGTTCCCGTTGTGAACAGTAAAAATCGCAGCATTGATTCATTTTTGGAAACTCCGAGGGAAGCTCTTTTTTTACGTATTAACATATGTTTCCGTAGATGAAAAAGAACTCCTCAGGAACAAGTTATACTTAAATCAGTGACTTGAAATGTAACAAGTTAATACTTTCGTGAACTAACTAAAGCTGTAATTAAGTTCATTTGTTGATTATGAGCATTTCATATTCCAATTAAAATTAAGAAATTTCTATATTCAAATTAAACAACTCCAAGTGGAAACAGAATTTTATAACATGTCAAACTGACGTTTCAATAAACTGTCAACTAATGGGTGGTAGAAAGGAAATCAAGAGACAAAAGCCCGCTATGATTGAGCGGAAATATAGGAGCTTTAATGTGCATAAAGTTAATGAATGCATTTGAAGATGATTATTAACAATTTATAAATTAATGTTTTACGGTATAATAATTTTGTATCAATTGAATACTCACAATAATTTTCTAATAAGGAGAAAGTGCACGTGCTGCACGAAACCACTTTAGCTGTGAAATGATTTTCTTTCTCATCTTCAGTTTTACTTTCTTTGCAGCACTTCTATAACGCTTAGATAAATGCCCTTTCTGCTCGCTGCAATTCCAATTTTGTAAGTGGAGCTTTGCCAGATGAATTTTATCCGCGTAAGAAACTAAGTTCACCTATTTTGAATACCAGTGGTGAATTCTTATGTCCAGAAGCCTGTGATTCCGAAACTTATGCAATTTTATGCAAATTAATGCAATTTCATTACGCATATATACTTTTCTCTACTCTTTTAATTTTCCAATTAAAGCACATCATTTTAATAAATGTAAAAACTCGATTTGCATCTGTGTTTTTTTTTACGTTGGGGAAAGCGAAAGTTATGGGCCGTGTTAATGATGAAAAAATGTTTAAAATACGATTCCAGCTAGAATTTTCAACCGATTTCAACATTTTTTTTAACTGAAGGCTAAATACATTTTTAAGAGATTTGCCGTCTAATGTATGTATGTATACCATTAAGCCATTTCCCTTTCGGGGTAGGCGTGACACTACCCGATTCGGGTAGTGTCTCTAGGTGGATAGTTTCTTGTAGTAAATAACTACAAGTGTGGGCTCACCACACCCACGACGAGCAAACAACACGCAATTAGTAGTATTCCCGAACGGTCACCCATCCAAGTACTAACCGCGCCCAACACTGCTTAACTTCAGTGATCTAACGAGAACTGGTTTTTTCAGCGTGGTATGGCCGTTGGCCATAAATAAAAATAAAATAAGTAAACCAAACATTGGTTTTATTCATTTAAACATAAAGTTTGAAGAAAATTTTCATTTTAAGATACGGATACAATACACGTAAGCTATTCAAAATTATATTTTGAAAAGTTTCTGGTACTGTTTTTTTTAAACGACTTCGTTTGACTTTCCAGTGATAATTAAGTGAAGCAAATAAATATATATTTAGAGTATATAAATATGTACTCTAAATGTTAGCTTAATCGGTCCAGTGGTTTTGACGGAATTATGTTAGCCATTTAAAAAAATCGTGTTTTGAGGAAAACGACTTGCTCAGCGTGTAGCGTGACACTGGAAATTCAGACCTAACACTCAAAGTTTAGGCTAGAACTTGGATACAAATCTAAATATGCTTTCGAAACATCGTATTGGGGACGGAAAACCTGTTTCAGACGAACAATGACTCTATTATACACATTTATGACCTCCCTGCGTGACAGCCGAGGCGGCCCTCTACAGCGTGCGGCTGAGTACTCTCCGCTCTGCGCAGTTGACCCTGCTGCAGCTTCGTTGAAAAGTCCGAACCAAACAAATCCCTCCGCGTACGAATTCCACATAATATATACTATCAACAAATCAAAAACAAAATCGATTTTTTAGTCTGGTCAAATAGAAATACTCTTTTCATTATTTATTAATCATTCGTTTCATTCCATGTATGGCAAACCAATCTCTTAAAAATGCATCCAGCCTTGAATTAGAAAAAAATTTGAAATCTGTTGAAAATTCTAGCCGGAATCGTATTTTAAACATTTTTCCATCATTTGGTCCCGCTATGCGTTACTCAACTCAAACTTAGGAGGCTCATAACTTCCGTTCTCCCAAACATTAAAAGGTTTCCTAGTGTTTTTCGGAAAGCTCATAACCTCCACTATATGTACAAATATACAAACAAAAAATTGCGACGCGCTTGACCCGAAAATCGCCGATTCGAATACAAAAATGTAATTTCATTTTTTATTATCATCTATAACTAACGGATTTCCAGAGATAATGTTTAAGATGCAAATAAGGATTCAGAGCCTGGAAGTATAGTTTTTGATCCATAATTCTCGATGTTTTTACGAAAGAAAATCGTTTAATTTATTGTTATTGTCTGTTTGTTACTCCGACAACTAATTGCAGTGAGAAGTGGTTTCTGGAAGTTTATATTAAAACTTGCTCGAGAAACTTCCGGTGACAAATGTCCTTAATGCATCTGCGCTGTTCCCCAGCATAGTATAAACCTCATCATTTTTCACTGTAATTAAGGTTTAGTATACGCTTAATCATAAAAAGGTTGATAAAATAAATAATACATTTATAGTCGAATAAATTTGGTAAAAAGTTAAAAATGGTATGAAATGTTAATTTTTTTAACTATGTTATTAATTCAGCGGTGCTAAAAATAATTATTTTGAAAACATACATAATTTTCGGATTATGAAAGCACCTTCGTTCAAAGTACTTGAGCTTCAAAAAATTATTCAACTATATATAATTTTCACGAATTTGAACAGAAATTTTACATTAGTAAAATAGAAATGATGCACCTAACATTTGTATATCATATAACTCTGATTAGTACCAGGGAAAAAGTAAGGAAAAATGTTGAGTTGCCCACTGAATTTTTAACCTGTTAAAATAATAATTATCTAGAGCTACAGATATGTTTTCTCATAATAATTATTATATACAATAAATCCTATGGGATTATTTGAAGCTGCAGCGCTATATAATCCGAATGCACACCTATTTGTGATCAAAATAATAGGATTAAAATAATAGCCCACGATTTACTATGTTAGTACAAATTTATCTCAAGTCGCATTTTGGTCTTTCTGATCAGTTTTAACGGAAAATTCTGTTGACTAACCGCAAATCATGAATTACACAGGCCGACAAAAATGACATCATTTTTGTACCCAAAGACCGGACTATGTGACTTCGAAGGATTTTGGCATCCTAATACCGAATCCGTTATCCAAATTTTTCCTATACGTCAGGTTTTTGAGATATCCTAACCTGGAAGTGCAAAAATTGCTATTTTTAACCATATTTGAGGCAATTTAACACGATCAGCAATTTTTTTCTAAAAACTGCTAACACCCTCTTTTCGTACTCCTTGTCATCTTCCATTTTCATTTTTAATCATGTCAAACCGATTTTTTTCTACGAGATGTCACACATTAACCATTCAGTTTCTCTTCGCCTTGTATTGTTCTTGTATTGAATTTTCGGCGATACCACGCTGAAAACACCAGTTCTCGTAAGATCACTGAAGTTAAGCAGCGTTGGGCGCGGTTAGTACTTGGATGGGTGGCCGTTCGGGAATACTGCGTGCTGTTGGCCCATCGTGGGTGTGGTGGGCCCACACTGGTAGTAAATATCCACCTAGAAACACTACCCGAATCGGGTAGTGAGGCAATGAACTTTCGAGTTCGAACAGCTATCAATTTTTTTTTTCTTATTGTTCCACAATCCATTTTGGAACTGAAATGGTTAATGTGTGATATCTCGTAGAAAAAAAATCGGTTCGAGATGGTCAAAAATGGAAATGGAAGATAAAAAGGAGTACTAAAAGATGGCGTTAGCAGTTTTTAGAAAAAAATTGGTCAGAAAGTTGGATTTCCGGGCGTGTGTGATATGAAGGCCGAGGTGAAGCCGAGGCCTCATATTACGCACGCCAGGGCATCCAATATTCCTGGCCGTGTGTCTTATGCTATTTTTCTTCATGCTCAGCCTAAAGTACGTTTAATAATTAATCTAAATCAATAAAATGCGTTGTCGGCTGCTAGCACGGGTGTTTTTTCTTTTGTGGCCTGCTTCAGCACGCGCTCCGTGCCACCCCGCGTAGCGCAGCTGCAGCTGAGCGGATGCATGGAATTCGGTCGCCCGCCCGACTTTTGCAAAGCCGAGGTGGAGCCGAGGTTTAGCTGGTCGGGGCGAGTATCAAAAACACATCTTTTTTATTTGATATCCTTCAGTAATTTTTTATTTTTAATTGTTTTGTGTCGTATTTTGATGCACACTATTCGCAATAACGTTCAACGATCATTTTTGACGTTGAACACACCGACGCTCTCTTTTTTCCATTCACCTGTCAAAACAAATATTTTTCAGAGGCTAAGTGCACAATAACACAATACTGAGCGTTGTTACTTCAGGTTGCTACGTCAGCGAGCCACAAAAATCTAGCAGCCAATCAGAGATCGCGTTAACTCTAGCAGGTCGCAGAAGCCACTGTTCCCGGACAAGGACAGAAATGCGGCCAAGAAGACGTACTTTCGGCTAGGGGACGAAGAATTAGCAATTTTTGCACTTTTAGGTTAGGATGTCTCAAAAGCCTGACGTATAGGAAAAATTTGGATAACGGATTTGGTTTTAGGATACCAAAATCTTTTGGAATCACATATTAGTCCGGTCTTTGAGTTTCAATTTTGTCGGCCTGTGTTATTATATTTCCATACGTACAAAATTACATCACAAGATCAAAAAGCACAAAGAGAAAATTGTACTCTTTAAAATGTTGTACAAAAAGTTCCGAAGGCATATTTGACATTTTTTAAACTGTTCTTTCAGTACAAATTTCCTCAAAAAAATGTAAATTTACAACTTAGAAATGTTACAAGTATTATTTTAAGATCATTGATATTCCAATATGGTCGATGCTTTTAAAATAAAAGATACAAACCCAAGAAAATCGATCTTATTAACGTTTTCCCGTCCAAGGTTAATGAGCAAATTAATTAGGCCAAGGGTCTAAGAACCATCGAGAAAGGCCTTTAGAGCCCCTACGAGGATCTTCAGAGCCACATAGGAAACTCTCTAGAGCCTCGTACAAAGACACCTAAAGCCTAAAAAGAGGTCCTCCAGAGCCACCTACGATGGCCTTTAGAGCCTCTCACGATGAATTCTGAGCCTCCTACGATGGTCTTCAGAGCCAAGAGCCTAAGGGCCTACTACAAGGGCTCTTAGAGCCTCTATGAGGACCTGCAGAGTCTCTTATGATGACACGTAAAGCTTCCAAGGAAGGCCCCCAGAGCCTCAATAGGGTCACCAAAGAGGTCATCCAGAACCTCCTACGAGGACCTGCAGAGCCTCCTACGATGGCCTTTAAAGCCTCGCACGAAGAATTCTGAGCCTCCTACGATAGTCTTAAGAGCCAAAGGCCTAAGAATCTTCCACAAGAACATATAGAGCAACTGCGAGGACCTCCAGAGCCTATCACGACAACACCTAAAGCCTCCAAGAAGGGTCCCTAGAGCTTCCTACGATGGTCTTCAGAGCCAAGAGCCTGAGAGCCTACTACAAGGGCTCTTAGAGCCCCTATGGGGACCTCTAGAGTCTCTTACGATGACACGTAAAGCCTCCCAGGAGGGCCCTCAGAGCCTTCAGGGTCACCAAAGAGGTCCTCCAGAGCCTCCTACGAGGACCTCCGGAGCCTTCTACGATGGTCTTAAGAGCCTCCCAGAATGGTCTCCACAGACCTCCAGAATCTTCAGAGCCTTCCTTTTCCATTTATCACTACACATCCTTGCATATTACCCTCCACTTTAAATCGATACATTTTCATTATTCGTTTTTCCATTTACATATCCATATCGAGGTCCTCCCTAAACATATTTTAATTAATGTATTTTATTTCCGATTTTTCTCAAAATAATCAGGAGGTTCTAGAGATACGAATTCATAGCACAGGTGGTATTTCAACTGTAAATTGAGCGTAAGTTGCAATCGCGATAACCTGCGGTGTGTTCTGGGCTATATGTATGCCCTTTATACTCTACACCTCACGTGGGACCGCTTCAGGCTTGGAGCACGTACTTTCCACCCATTCTCTCGAAGGGGTTCCACAGAACTGGATAACATAGAACGGAGGATGAACAAGAAAAGAGAATCCTCTCAATACATAAGGGACCAATTGCTATTTTATACCTTACTCACACTCACCATTTTTTTGAATGAGAGCCGTCCTAATTAATTTCTTTGTGCAGGTGCGACAAGCCTATAATTAAAACTTGCTAATTGAAAAAAATGTTGATCTTATGTCTTTCTTTTTAGATTTTCTCATCATTTGTGAAAAAAGTATTATTATAACTAGAATTTCATGTTTATATTACTGTTATTACTTGGAGCTATTTCAGAATTAAATATTTTATCAATCTCCTAAATATTGTTTTTTTAAGCTCTTTATTATCAATAAATTTTGTTTTCTCATAGAATGGGGTTTGTGAATGACCTAAATTTTCAAACCTACTTCTTTCACATATTTCGATATAAATCGATCCCAGAAGCTAGAAAATACAATTTTCAAAAAATGTTTGTGCGCGCGCGTGTGAGTTCGTATGTAACTGTTTTTCTGTTCACCATATCTCGATAACTAAAAGAGCTATGATCATGAAATTATGAAGAAATTTAGCTCCGACTGATATCTAGGTCTGGCAGGATTTTGAGCTAGATCGACCATTTAGAAGAAGTTTTTTATTTATATAGAGATTTAAACAAAAAAAATTACCTGGCTTATTTGAAAAAAACTTTTTTGATATTCAAAATACAGCAATACGATATCTAGTGCATTTGTTCGCGTCTTTGAGAGACATCAATTGACTTATCGTTGAACAGTTTATGGCTCACCAGTACCGATTTATTAAGTTTCAACAAAAATGTGTATTCTACCGTACTGTATCTGACATTTTTGTTCGCGTTTTCGAGACTCCTCGAATAACCAATTGACGTACCTTCGATAACTTTTTATCATCTAGCAATAAATATTCGAGAATTTTTACAAATATTGTTTATTTTGTTAATATGCGGAAAACTTGTTTAATATTGGGAATACAATAGTAATGTATATAAGTTATTTGTTCGCGTCTTCGAGATGCAGAGATTGCTCAAACTAATAACCTTACATTATTATTATACCATTAAGCCTTTTCCCTTCCGGGGTAGGCGTGACTTGTTCGGTTGGAAAGTAGTGAAATAGGTATATAGGTATGAGGTTTATCGGTATATGGGTATAGGGTGGATGGGTATGTAGGTGTTATGTGTAGATGTGTTAGATTGATCTGGAGTTCTCGTGTTATTTATATAAATTACACGTTCACTCCGCAACACTGCTCCGACCCAGGTTGCTGATCAATCTCTCTAGCGATCACCCCAAGTGAGGAGCCTCACAAAATTATTATGTATGGTTCCCCACCTGGGCCCATTAGTATCCAAGGTCTTTGTTTCAGGCATCATTCACTCTATTGTCACTCTGTTTATAAACTATTTGTCGCCACATATTTCTGTCCTGGCATACTACTCTAGCTTCATTCACGTCCATGCATTTTTTCATGCAGGCTCTTGTATTTCTATGGCTTCTTATGTCTCTTCGTATTAGTGTCTCATTCACAGATTCTAATACATGACCTACTATAACCTAACAATATCGTTTTGAATTTTTTTAACAGAATACTTTACCTTGTTCTTAAGAGGATTTTTTAAAATTGTAAATATAAAATTATTGTTTGCGTCTTCGAGACGCGTGGATTCACCTATTGGCAAACTTTCGATGGCCATTCTTAATCTGATCAATCAAAAGCGACTTGGAAAGTTTGAAACAAAATTAGGTACACTGTTTATGTGAAGAAATTTTGTTTTAATATGGAATATAACACTACCGTAAGTTAAAAAGTTGTTCATTTTGGCAGAACATGTCCATTGACTTTCTGATGGGCTCTCTGATTTTCTGAAAATAACATGTTTGGTAACACAGATACATATAATAAGCTTGATAAATATTGGAAGTATTTTTTTTCTTTTGTTAGAGAAAAACCTTCCTCTATGAGGAAGCCAATTTATTTGATACCTGTGAGGAAGCAAAATGTTCATAGAAAAAGCACAAATAAATACGACTATCGTGAATGAATAGGAACACCAATAGTGAATGCATATATACATCGCAGCTGTATTTTTGTACCTGTAAACTAAAACTTCCATGTCGCCTCCTAAAACTTCAAATATTTCCTTTAAAAAAAACTAAAGAAAAAAAAGAAAAAAAACGAAAAAAAAAATAGAAGAATAGAAGAAAGTGGATTTGGAGGTTGTCTTCTTTTTCTTTTTTATTTTGGTTCTTCAATTAATGGATAGTTAAGAGTATGTTGTCCAAATTTTATAGTTGGATTCTCGGTTTTATTAAATTTCCAAGAATTCCATAAGTAGTTTTAGAATAATCGAGAGAAAAATTCCGCATTATACGAAAGATTATATTAGGAAACATTCTCTTTGATACAAGTTTTTCTTTATTTCGAGAAAAATATTTGTTTTTGCATAATAAAAACAATTCCCTATTTCACCATCTTGTGAAGGAAAAAATTCTCTTAAGGAAAACGGGGATGATATTATAATCTTTCTTGAATAAAATAACCTTCCTTCACGTTTTCTGAGCATACATATTTGACAATTTTAATATAAAAATTTGTCTCCTCAAATTTATACTTCGATGTTTGTAACTACTTAAAGTAATGTGTTTATTTTAGTTACTTATTTTCAAATTACTTGTCCAACTTTAATTTTAAATTCTGTCGATATTTTTTATTTTAATTATATTAATTATCTCCTCCCTTCAGTTAATTGCAATCAGTCGGTGCAAATTAGTAACCCTCGTTTGAATTTTTTTTAAATTGATATAAACAAATCTTTATTAACGTTTCGGCATCAGGGCTTGTATTTCAAATTTTCATTCAATATTGATTAGAAAATTTTTTTTACAGTTATTACGGCTACTTATTTCTAAAAATATAATGCTTTTATCAAAAATATTAAAAATCACAATGAAATATTTCATGATAAGGAATATTCTTCTCACGACTACAGATATGTCCCATTGGCATCCAACCGAGGTGCCGGATAAAGTCCAGCTAAAGTAATGGGTATGAGAAAAATCTGGAATAACTTTAAAATCTCTAAAGGTTCAAATTAGGGACGAAAGTACTACACAAGTTTTATTTTTTTTTTTTTACTTTTTTTACTTTTACAAGTCCTAAATCATTTTTGGGACATATTTCGTACTTTCAATATACTTCAGTCCTATTGCAGCGGTACTTTTTCGGGACATAAATACGGCGGGCACTTCTGGAAATTTCGAAAAAAATTCAAATTAAACTTTTGCAATACCTAATTTTGTCCCGAAAATTATTTAGTGCTTGTAAAATGTACAAAACAAATTCAGTGGAACTGTTCCGGTATTTTGTTATGAAAAAAACGTCTTCTTCAAAATGGACCTATTTTTAACTGCTTTGGTACTTTAATTCTATCTCAGCAGGACCTTTTTAAGACATAAATTCCATAAGCACTTCATAAAATTTGAATAATAATAATATTCAACTTTTCTATAAGCACTTTTGACCTAACAATTATTCAGAACTTATAAAATAAAAAAATGTAAGTGATACTTTTCTGGTAAAAATAAAACAGAACTATGCTGGTACTTTTTCCCCTATTTGCACTTTCAAAAACTATTTATTCAGTTTCCCTTCTTATTTTCTAACTTAAAAATAATTTATTATTTGTTGATAGGTTTTTCCTTCCATATCAGAAAGTCGCTTCCACTTTAATTTCTCACACTTTTGCACATCACTTTGCTATCTTCTTCGAGCGGAAGTACACCTGCTATTAAGATATCGAGAGAAGAATTTTAGATTTGCTTTTCTTACTTCGAAGTTCGTTCTGAGACTACTAGACTGAGCAAATAAAAACTGGATACAGAATGACTTATGGTCACAAAAAGCCCAAGACTGATATCGAACCTGATTAAATTGCATTTATATACTTGTGTTATTTTACTTTCATAGAAGCTCAGAAGTATATATTTATACCCCTAAGTTAAATATTACTAAGGGGCCACCCATATACGTTAACAGATTTTTTGCCAATTTTTTAGCCCTCTCCTTCCCCATGTAACAAGTCGTAACAAACTGGTTTATACCTCGCCCATCCTGTGTTACGGAATTTTTTCAAATATTTTCAGACATGTATTATTAAGCACAATTTAGCTACTCACTACTCGAGAACTGAATTACCATTCATTTTTCATACATATAAGGAAACATATATTAGATATGTAAAAAATTACAATAATTTTCAAAAAATAAATCAACGATGTCATTTTTACTGTTCACAATTGAAGAATTTTCCATTACAAATCTATAAAATTGAATAATTTTCAATTTTAAATCTTCAAAAATGAATCATTTAAAAAAAAAGGATACAACATTGCATCAGTTTCTATTATATAGGCCATAGGGGAGCGTCGTACAGGTTGGGATACTGTATAGCTTGAGACAGCTCGTTTTCTCCATTTCTTTGCACTGGTGCCACCTGTTATTACTGTCACATATTAGTATCCATAGTAGTACTAACATGTGACAGTAATAACAGGTGGCATCAGTAGAAAGAAATTGAGAAAAGCACGCTGTCCCAACCTATACAGTGCCCCAACCTGTAGGTCGTAGGACATTACCCTACATTAAATATTGAAGAGGCTTTAGTTGCAAATTTTAAGAATAGAAGAATTTTCTATAGTAAATCTTCAAAATTGAACTACGTATTAAAAAAAAAACGTTTAAAAATTACATTATTTTGAACTATAAACATTCCCAATTAATGAATCTTCATTTTAAATCTCAAAAATTAAAAAATTGCACATCGTTAAAATTGACTTTTTTTATTTTTATATCTTCAAAATTGAATTATTGAAAAAACTTCGAAAATTACGTACCTTCCAAATTTAAATCTTAAAAATTGAATAATTTCCAATTATATATTTAAAAAATTTAAGAATTTTCATTCGTAACTTCTAAAAATTCAAGAATTTTGAATTGTGACTTTTGAAAATTGTACAATTTTGAATTGCGAATCTTTAAGAATACAAAGTATATTATTTTCAAAATTTGCAATTAAAAATTGTGGACGCTTTAAATTTAACATTGAAAATTCTATAATTCTGATACTTTGCATTTGAAATATCTTCAATTTGGAAGATTTGTAATTAAAAACTGTTGTCTTTTGATCTTCAATATCATCCAAATTCAGAATATATTTCTAAACTATACATATTACAAATGAAAATTCTTCAAATCCTAAACATAGAATTATTTCCAACAAATTTCAAATTTTCGTCATTTTTGAATATAAGTATTAAAAATTGAACAAGTTGGCGAGTCTTCAATTGTACATATCTTCAAAAAAAAAATCAGTGTCGAAAATGGGAAACACCAGAAAGACTCCGAATTTCAAAATCACCCAGTAAAAATATTTGTTTCAAATTAAAAAACCATTTCTTTAACATCATTTTTTTCATTCAACCAAAAACAACTTAAACTAGCTGTGAATTCGATCTCGAGTGTTTCCACTTTCTTTGTATTTATAATCATATGGTGCTCATTTGACGAGCACTTAGCTTCCCGTTAGCAAATGTATTTGCTTCATCATATAGAGGAAGCATTAGTTCTTTTTTCAAAAATAGACAAACCAAAGTGTTCATTTTTTACATTTTAAAAATAGAAATTTACAAACAATACAAACTCACAAAATAATATGTACTAACAATTTTTAAATACAAAGACAAATCAAATTTTGTATTCGAAATGATAATTTTTCGAGCTGGAAAAAGGAAGGGAAAAGTTCTGTCGCACCCTATCCCTTTCCCAGCCTCGTTCCTCGCCTCGTTCCCAGCTTTATGATTTCTTTACAAAAATTGTCCGAATTACTCTACTTGAAAATTTATGATCAAAAAGTCTTTTCTATTCATGCGTCAACTTTTAATTACATATGTAGATGAAAAAAGTTTTTCTGTTTGAAACAGATGACTCAAATATTATCAATGAGCATAACTTCCTTAATCTTCAATAAAGTGTATTAATAAAAAAATAAAAAAATTATAGATCAATCGATTGGCCCCGAATCAAGAAATATTTTCCGTTCTTGCATCAACTTTGAATTATGTTAATGAAAAAAGTTTTACTATAAAAAACCGATTTTCAAAATATATATGAATTACCATAACTGCTCTACTCTTTGATAAAATGTATTAATATTATAGGTCAATCGATTCGTCTCGAATCAAGGAATCTGTTATGTTCTTGATGCTAATGAAAAAAGTTTTACTATAAAAAACTAATTTTTAAAATATTATTGAGTGCTAAAAAAATGCAATGAATATTTTTGGAAAATTTTTGGTCAGTTTCAAGATATTAGTGAGGAAAATATAAGTCTTCCAAATTTTATCAATTTATCTGCAACCGTTTTCTAGCTATCGTATTCACAAAGAAGTGTGACATCCACACATCCACATACACATCCACACACACACACACTCAAATCCGGACTATTGCTTGGAATATTGTATTAGAAATTTTCAAATTGAGGAAGGTTTAATTAAATGAATTTAAAAATTTTGGAAAATGTTACCATTACAAAGCTTCCTCTTTAAGGAAGAAAAATGATGAAAAGCATTATAATTGAGGACTATTTTTATTGGAACAAAGAACCATTTATTTGGAACCAAGAAAAATGCTTTGAATCGAAGAAACTTTTCTTTAACTGAGAACCAATGAATTTTTTTTCTTTGATTTTCTTGAATCTTTTTTTTTCAATATATATATTTTAAGAACATCCTATCACGATATAAAATCCCAAATCAACTTATTAATGATGTAGGTATTTTAATATTTACTTTAATTTATTATTGATAATTATATTTTGTAGTACTTTAAATTTAAGCAGAATTATATTTTATTATATGTACAGAATGATAGAAAAAAAATCAAAATACGAATCGAATTATACTAATATTTGTTAATAACATTACGTAACAGCGTCAATCAATCAGCGTGCTTGTCAATCTTTTATTATTATATTCTATCATTGAAAATAGGATGTTAGTACTTGAAATAATTTATTATTAATTACTGTTTTCAAATGCCCTTTAATTTGATATCCGAAAGTTGACAGAGCATCCATCCTTCTTGAGAGACAAATTTAAAAAGGAGATTGAATTTCGCTTTTAAACTGCAATTGCACATCTTTGAATTGTTTGAAATTTTATTTCAAGAAGGAGAACACTTTCTTTGACAATTAGTAATTATTTCAATCAGAATGACGGAAAGTTGTCATTCTAACTTTATTTTATCTTTTAATATCTTCTTTCTTTCATTAATTTTCTACTTCTTTTAATTCTTTTTCTGTACTTTTTGCAACGATCTGTTTTTCCGTCCGCTGAAGTGTTTTCAGAGCTTCTTCGTTTCATAGCTGTCTGTTTTATTCTCATCGCCTGAAAAGGAAGAAGGACTATTTCCCATTAAGTTTTCGCCAAGTCCATAATTCGACCCACGTGCATCGAGCCAATCTTGAGCGAACGATAAATCTTGTCTCGAAGCCTTTGGCGAGTCGATGTCATGATGCTTTTGTTCCACTCCTCTTTCACTTCTAATATCCTCGATAAATTCGATTAAAACTCTTATTTTTTCGTCTGATAAAATTTAATAATTTTCATATATTCTGAAACAGAAATTATCTCAATATTTAAACTCTCAATAAAAACTTCGGCAATATAAAAATCAGTAAGCACTTTCACTGAATGATGATTTTAATTTACTGAACAATCAGTTAAATGTACTGGATAGTCAGCCAAATTCGCTCGTTACTGATTTAATGCAGTGACCCACTTCTCAGTGATCCAGAAAGGTTAGCGAGTATTTAAAAACACTATGGCGGTCGTGATTATGTTAATGAACGGTACTTCAATCATTTAGAAGATTTTATTTTTAAATTCTACTTTTGCTCTCTTAAATTTCCAAATCCAATTTTAAATTATTGTAATTATTGATTAAAATGTTATTGACCATCTAAACTTGAATTAATTACTTTTTTGCGATTTCAGACAGTGAAAATCATATGAGAATTCAATTTAATTTCACTGATTCAAAAAATCAAAAATCACTGGAATTTTTAGTGACGGTTACTGAAAACTCAAGTCGTTTTTGATTAAGTGAATTAGTGAACCACGACTGAATTTTAGTCAAATTTTCCTGAAGTGATTTCAGTTACCATTTTCTGGCTATTTCGACCATTGTTTCGCTATTGTGACGATTTATTTTGTTCTCTGTGCATTTATTATACTAAAACAAAATGTAAATGACATTTGAAAAAAAATCCCTTGAACTTCGAACGAAAGAGCTCTCTTTATTGCGATTATTATTTGATTATTGATTACAATTTCGTCCAATGAATTTTAATGCTGAATTTGAATAATGCATTTATGCACATTTTAATGCGAAATTCTGTTCCGACGTTGATATATTATCTTTGCGAGAGAAGTTTTATAAGTTGGCAAATACTGGGAATATCCCCAAATTTATTCTGTTCACAATTAATCTGTTCTAAATATTTAGGAGATGGTAATATGAGCAAATCGTTTTATAAAATACCCTTAAATAATGTAATAAAAAAAGTCACCTACAATCAGAATAAATTCTAAAAATTGAATTTTAATTACTTTCAAAACATTATTTCGCGAAGAAAAAATACATTAAAAAAGTCAACAAACCCTTATTTAATGAAACATTGCTAATCAAGCTCTTGATATTTTATAAAACTATCAATAGAAAAAAAATATTACGAAGCCGTGTTAAAAAAATGTCGTTATTACCCTTCAACCCATCATTATCTAAAAAATCAACCCCTCAAATTAGCAAGCCAGTTGGTGAGACGCTCGGACTACACAAATAGAGGTCCGGGGTTCGATCCCTGAGCCGGTACCTCTGGAAATTTGTCTATGTACCTTTACCGAGGTTCTGGTGGTTCGGATCCCACCTTAAGCTGTAAGTCCCCCTAGCATGAAGTTGACTGCAACCCAGTCCGTGAATATTGGGGTAAAAACCAGGCTTTGCCCAATATGTCAAGGCACACGCTCTTATCAGATCACTTAATTGCATTATAATAATGAGTCCGTGACTTTACTTAAAGGGCCGAGGTACAGCTTAGAGCTGCTTTCCAACCCTCTTATATTTCAAAATCCTATTTTATAGACATTTATGACAATTCAATTACAGCTCTGATTGCAATTTTTAAATACTGCTTTTTAATACTATGGTGTAGCTCTTAGTTATGATTACATAAAATGTGAGATGAAGAGTTTTCTGATTAATTGATCCTCTTTCTATCTGTTAGCTTAATAATAAGTCCACATCAATATCACTGTACTATCACAACCCCTTGTTTGTGCACAAACATTTAATATTTGTATAGCCTGTAGGTAAATATATCAAAATATGGATGACGTATTCGTTCGATAGGGGGTTTTATGCCCTTTCCCTCAATCGTGAACACTTTTGCAAGAATAAATATTTTAGTTTTTCAAATTAAGGGTTCTTTTTACATTAAAAAGAAAGCTTGGGTATTTTCTTTGCACACCTTGATGTTAAAAAATGAAGGGATCAATACTGGTTCGTAAAAATAAACGTTCGGTAAGTTTTGTGCAGATATCTTATTCAACGACCTATGTGACTCTTGTAATAAGACTAAAAAAATGTTCCCACACAGTTTTAATTGTCATTTTTTAATTCTATTGATAATGAGCATTTTTTTAATAAATAAATTTTGAGTTTCAAAAATGAAAGTTAAAACGTTCTTTGAAGAAATAATTGCATTCACCTTCATTTTTGACGTCCAAAATTTGATTTTTTCAAAAAATGCCTGTGGGCATAATATTCATATATGAATAATAGAAAGGGCATGAATATCCCATCCAAAAAAATTATGTAATTGTTCAAAGACAGAATTTTTGTTATTTTAAAAAATTCCCCATTTAAACTCAGAATTAGAATTTTTCGAAAAAATTCGTGTTCCAATCCTGAATTTCAATTCCTTTGAAAATTTTCAGTTACAAATCAGAATTTGTTAAAATTTGGAAATTCCCTGTTCCAAGTAAGAATTATAATTCTTCAGGAAAATTTTCTGTTCAAATCCAGAATCATAATTCTTTTCGATAACTCATCGTTTCAACTCAGAATTAGAATTCTTTTGGAAAATGTCTTGTTCTAATCCAGAATTTGAATTCTTTTCCAAAGTTTCTGAAATACTTAAAATCATTTTAAAAATTCGAAATTTCGTTTGACCTACAAAATCCTAAAAAAAATCCTAGAAATCCTTCGAATTCCTTCGGAACTCTTTGCATTTTTAAGAAATTTTTGTAAACCTGTGAAATCCCTTGAAATCTGGTAAATTCTTACGAAATTTATTCAAATATTTTGAAATCCCGTGACATGGGCTCTACCCATGATGTACTTACTCATACTTATCACTCATGGTGTCTAAAAGAAAATTTCTGTCAATTCCGGGATTTTCCAGGTATACCTCTAGATTTTTGCAGGTACAATTTTTCTTAACCCATTAACGACGAAGAACTCCGATTTTTTTATTCATTTTCAAGCCTCCTTATTAAAATTAAGAAGTGGGAATTTTTGAACAAACATGGTCTTCCCTACTATTTTCGGGTATGCTCTTTCAGAATCTGAGCTCAAAATTTAAATATCTCCTCCAGAAAATTAAATATGGTGGCTTTTATGTCAAATAATATGAAAATTTTTAGAACATTTTTTTCTCAAGATTTTTTTTTCACATCGAAATCGCGAGGAAACTTCACACTTTCTTCTACCATCGGTGCACAAAAATCGTGTAGTTTGACAGTATGCTTTTGTTTTTTATCATAAAAGTCGTTATAATTTTCAAAGTGGTGATTTTTCACTTGAAAATTTTGAAAAAATATAGGAATGTGGACGCTTCACTCAGATTCCAACGAATATTGGTGAAAGTGGCTGCACATAGGTTTTCAGGGTTGCTGAATCCGAATCTAGTGTCAGATTTTCGAAATTCAAGACGGTGGATCCAATATGGCGAACAAAATTTCAAAATGTTTGCAACTGGATGAAATTCTCCATACATAGGTTTTTGGGGTCGCTGAATCCGAATCTAGTATCAGATTTTCGAAATTCAAGATGGCTGATACAATATAGCAGCCAAAATTTGTAAAAATATTTGGAACTGGATGAAATTGTTTGTACGTAGGTTTTTGGGGTCATTGAATCCTAATCTAGTGTCAGATTTTCGAAATTCCAGGTGGCGAATTCAAAATGGCGTCCAAAATGTTGAAAAATGTTTACTTATTGCTATATTCATTCCGCCATCTTGAATTTCGGAAATCTGACACTATATTTGGATTCAGTGACCCCAAAAACCTACGTATTGACAATTTCATCCAGTTCTAAATATTTTTACAAATTTTGGCCGCCATATTGTATCAGCCATTTCGAATTTCGAAAATCTGACACTAGATTCGGATTCAGCGACCCCAAAAACCTATGTATTAACAATTTTATCCAGTTCCAAACATTTTAAAATTTTGTTCACCATATTGGATCCACCATCTTGAATTTCGAAAATCTGACGCTAGATACGGATTCAGCGACCCCAGAAACCTATGAAGGGACAATTTCATCTAGTTCCAAACATTTTACAAAATTTTAGCCGCAATATTGGATACGCGATTTTGAATTTCGAAAATCTGACACTAGATTCGGATTCAGCGACCCTAAAAACCTATGTGCAGCCGCTTACACCAATATTCGTTGGAATCTGAGTGAAGCGTCCACATACTATATTTTTTCAAAATTTTCAAGCGAAAAATCACCATTTGAAAATTATAACGACTTTTATGATGAAAACCAAAAGTATACTGTCAAACTACACGATTTTTGTGCACCGATGGTAGAAGAAAGTGTGGAGTTTCCTCGCGATTTCAATGTGAAAAAAATCTTGAAAAACAAATTTTTTCAAAATTTTCATATTTTTCGACATAAAAGCCGCCATATTCAATTTTCTTGAGGAGATATTTAAATTTTGAGCTCAGATTCTGAAAGAGCATACCCGAAAATAGTATAGAAGACCATTTTTGTTCAAAAATTCCCACTTCTTAATTATAATAAGGAGGCTTGAAAATGAATAAAAAAATTGGAGTTCTTCGTCGTTAATGGGTTAATTCATGTATTAAGTATCAAATATTTTAAGCAATTCGGACCCTACACCCCTTAAGAGCATAACATAATGCTTATAAATATTTAATAGTATAGAAATGTTACTTTTTATATGTAAAATTAAATAATGTGTTTGGTTTTCTTCAAAAAATCGAAATAACTTTATCGGTTTTTATAATTGTTTTATTATTTTCAAATAATCTTAAAAAATGTCGCTATGTTGGTTAAAAAAAAACACATGTCTCTTTATTTTCCACATCCAAAAATGTATTTCACTGGCAAGGTTCAAGATTGATTTTTTAAACTACGAATTCAACTATTTGGCTCAAAATTCCACTATTTGGTTGAAAATTCAAATGGTTTGTAGAAAATTTGCTTTTCTGGCTTGAACATTCAACGATTCGGTAAAAAAATTCAACTGTTTTGTACAAACATCTCTTTTTTTATTGAAAATTTGACTATTTCATTTTTGGTTGAACATGTATACTTTTTAGTTCGAAAATGTAACTTTTTGGTCGAAAATTTAAGAAATTTGTCGAAAATTATAATATTTATTCAAAAAATTATGTATTTTGTTGAAAATTCATCCTTTTTGGTAGAGAATAAATCTTGTTGGTTGAAAATATATGTATATTGTTGAGAATTCGTCTTTTTGGTTAAAAAGTCATCTTTTTGGTTGATAATTCATTTTTTTTATTGACAATTTGACTTGCTTGAAAATTTAACATTTTGGATGAAACCTTTTTCCTTTATTGACCATAAAATCTTTCTGAATTGAAAAAATTCAAGTCTTATTGAAAGTTCGGCTTTTTAAACTAAAAATTCATCTCATTCGGCACTTTATTTTCAAAGCAAATCTTCCAGTTTTCTATCCTAATATTCTAAGGGGTCGTGCATAAATTACGTAACACAATTTTCCGACAATTTTGACCCCCCCC
>CAKNXH010069542.1:0-24305 GCA_932178445.1 Andricus quercusramuli
GTGCCTTCCCGCCCCCACGAGGCGTTGGAAAAGGGGTAGGGGTGTTAACTTACATTATTTTTGTGACCTGTCACAGGGGTGTCTTTCTGCCCCCACGAGGCGTTGGAAAAGGGGTAGGGGTGTTACCTTACATTATTTTTGTGACCTGTCACAGGGGTGCCTTTCCGCCTCCACGAGGCGTTGGAAAAGGGGTAGGGGTGTTACAGCCAGTATAGGCCGGCACACAGAACAGCTGATCTATATGTCACGTGATCGTTAACCAACGCGCAATAACACGCAAAATCGAACGAAAAACCGAATAAAGATGCAGTGCTCTCTATTCGGCTCCCCAACTGTACTGCGCATGCGTCGCATCGGCAGTCTCATTGGCAGTAAAGAACTTGCTTTTTGGGAATTATTAAATGTTTAAATAAATTTTTTATGATAAATCATCATTGTAGAATTAATTAAATTAATTTTTGGATCACAAAAAAGTATTTTAGAGTGCGAGAGCGAATAATTATTGAATTTTACTCTTTACAAATGAATGATTGATTCTAAATACAAAGGCAACAAGTGTATCTAGTCAGGAGTCAATAGATCACATCAAAGGAAGGTCCAATCAGAGCACGGAAATCATGGGAAAGTTTCGAACGACCTTGAGACTGCGGTGACACAGTGCAAATACATAACATAATTTGGATACGTTAAAGCTTAAAAGACTACATTTTATAAAATATAACCTAACTCTTAGTTCTATCCGTTTTTCAACATTTATTTTCAATTAGGGATGAATAGCAGTTTTGTTAATCTTCGGCTTACTCAAAAGGAGAGAAATAAAAAAGAATACATAATTTTCGGGACGACTAGCCAAATGTTGAAAATGGGATATTAAAAACAGAAGTATTTTCCTTTTCTTGTTTTTATAATTGAAGAAAGTGCGCATCCTACGAAAAAAATCTGTTATTATGCATTCCACTGCAGCTTGTGTCGTTTCTCCATAAATTTAATTTGTTTATGTTAAATGTTATTTTTTATGAATTGAACCAAAAAAATGCATCCTGGCGTAAAGTGGTTCTGAGAAAAATTTGTAAATATAAATTAGGCGAAAAATTTTGTTAGATAAAATGTTATTATATCGTGTATCGTTTTTCCAAAACGCTAATTTTTTTATTTTAAATGTATTTTTATGACAAAATATAACTCTGGCAATTTTCTATTTATCGACAAAAGTCGTAGGGGTAAATTGTTTGACTTTCAGAGTACTATGGATAGCCGTCCATGGGAATTCTGAATTTTGGAAAAAATGGTCAAAAAAATTTTGAAAATTTTCTAACTTTTCGAATTTCCATCGAAAATAGCTGGTTAACGAACTCGATCTTTCTTTTTGGTCTCTAAAACTGTGTGCGGCAGCACAATCCAATCCGATCAGTCTTTCGACAGTTATCCGGTATACAGGCGACAACGACGACGACGACAACGACAGACAGACAGACACCTACGTGAAAACTATTTTTTCTGACTCAGGGGGCCTCAAAACATCGACATTTGATGGAATCCACGAAAGTAATTTTTCACATAAAATGAATACCTTCTCATTATGATGAGAAAGTAATAATTCATTATTTTTTGTGCGAACAAATTTGAATTTTTGATTTTTTCAAGGAAATTCAAAAAGTTGTTATGATATTGTTGTAGGGCTTTCAAAAAGTAACGTTTTTCGTCTTCTGCCTTTTTTTTCATATTGTGCTTTGTTTCGCTTAAAATGTTAATTTTCGTTTTTTTGGGGGGTATTTTGAAAA
This sequence comes from Andricus quercusramuli, assembly GCA_932178445.1. NCBI lineage: Eukaryota > Metazoa > Arthropoda > Insecta > Hymenoptera > Cynipidae > Andricus > Andricus quercusramuli. The sequence continues at coordinate 1,782 of CAKNXH010069542.1, forward strand.
TGCTATAACTCTGACAATTTCCTATTTATCGACAAAAGTCGTGAGAATAAATTGTTTGACTTTCTGAGTACTATGGATAGTCGCCCATGGGAATTCTGAATTTTGAAAAAAAGGTCAAAAAAATGTTGAAAATATTCAAACTTTTCGAATTTCCATCGAAAATATCTGGTTAACGAACTCGATCTTTCTTTTTGGTCTCTGAAACTGTGTGCGGAAGCACAATCCAATCCGATCAGTCTTTCGACAGTTATCCGGTAAACAGACGACGACGACAACGACAGGCAGATAGACAGACACCGACGTGAAAACTATTTTTTCTGACTCAGGGGGCCTCAAAACATCGACATTTGATGGAATTCTCGAAAGTCATTTTTCACATAAAATCAATACCTTCTCATTATGATGAGAATGTAAAAAATAAGTTAATTTGGGATTTTGTCTGGTAATAAGATGTTCTTAAAAGAGATTCTACAATTTTGAGTCTCATTGATGTCTTCAATTTTCGATATTTTACATTCATTTTGAAGATGTTTACCATTGAAAATTCGCCAAGTTGTTTACTTTGGATGTTTAATTTTGTAAGCACTGTAAGTCACGCAACAGCAGCAAACGGTTGGGCGGATAATGCAACGTCTGACGCTTCTAAAACAGATCAAGTCGTAGGGCAGAAAAAGTTGCTGAGAATGATGACTATGGGGAAACGGAAGTTTTGCTATATGCACCAGGCATAGCCGATTAGTGTATGAGTTTTCTAAAAAAAAAATGTGTTACTAAAGCTAAACGCGTTTTTCTCAAAACAACGATTTTTCGGTCAGCCCGGGTAATTAAAGACATTCTATTGAACCGATCAAGCTGAAATTTTAACACGTTGTTCTACACATCAGTGCACTCAGAGAAATGGATGGCTGGTTATACATCCATTTTTTGTTTTTCAATGAATAGTTGGTCAGAACGTCTGTTCAGATTGACGGACCAGCTAAGTCTGTTGGACACAATGACAATTTTAAATGGTTGCGTGTTCGTTGGTCACTGCAGCTATGCAATTGGACCTTTTAACTGTCGAATAGATTTAAACGCATCCAGTCGATTTTTTCCTGGGCGTATTATTCATCTAAATTATTAAAAGTAATTACTGCTAAGTACATGAGACAGGCTTCAAACAGGGTTAGTTGTCCGATCCGTCAGAAATATGTGAGTCAAAAAACACAGCGGCATCCTAACATTTCGAGCAGTTGCTATGACTCAGGTAGTTGCATGAGGCAGCCATCCCGCTGCTTCACCGCACCAACTCAGTTGGCTGGCACAACCAACACCACCGTGTATATTAGAAGTGGCTTCCTCAGACAACTAGGTGGATGGCGCCCCAGCATCCAAAAAAATTGGCTACAGAAACCAACTTACAGGTCATACCATCCAATCATTTCTCTTAGTGAGGCTATCTCGGGAGCTAGGGTTTTTTCGTTCATTATTTTCTGATTTATAGCCCAATTTCCGAGAAAAAAATATGACTTTTTTTATAAGTCCGCCATTTCGTCATTTCGGACTCAAATTGAAAAATCCTAGCTCAGGACAGAATGACAAGCCTGCATAACAAGAATCAATTTGGTTTTTTTTATTCAGATGTCCTGATGTACCGCAATCACCCGGGTCAGGCATATACCTTTTTTGAGATGCTCACTCTGTCCGTAAAAAAAGTAAAACAAATATTGTGTGAGAAAAAAATATTTTCTTGTACAGTTTTAGATATCAATAATAACAAAAAAATTGAAATGATTGCATTTTATCTATTTTTTTTAATCCCGAAAACAGCTTTAAGAAAAGTATCAGTTACCAAACTACCCGCTTAATGTTACTTTTAAACAGTTCAATTTTGAACATTCACAATAAAAAAACTCTTCATTTTCAAAGATATATAAATACAAATTCTGAAATTTTGATGCCTTTGAAGAACAAAGGTCAAGTTATCGATTCTAAATCTTCCAAATTGGAGAAATTTTTAATGTGAATTATAAAAAGTACAGAATTTCCAATTGTCAAACTTAAAATAAGGATAATTCTCAATTGTAAATTGTCAAAATTAAAACCTTTTCAATTTTGAATATCAGCAATCCAAAGTTCTACAATTTTAAAGCGTTACAATTGAAAACTCTTGAATTTTAGAGATTTATAAATGAAAATTTTGATGATTTTGGAAATCAAAGTTAAGTTTTCAATTTTAAATCTCCCATATTGAAGAAATTTCGTATGTAAATCTTTAAAATTACTGAAGTTTTCAATCGCAAATTGTCAAAATTAGAAACTCTTTAATTTCAAAGATTGAAAATTTGAAATTCTACAATTTTTAAGAGTTACAACCGAAAATTCTTAAATTTCAAAAATATATGTAGTATTATAAATCATTCAGTTTTTCAGATTTATATTTCAAAGGCATATCATTTAAAACATTTTTTTGAAATAGTTCAACTTTGAAGATTTACAATAGACAGTTTTTCAATTTTCACGATTTGCAATTTAAAATTCTTCAATTTTGAACATTTACAATTCAAAGTTCTACCATTTTAAAAAGTCATAATTGAAAACTGTTCAATTTGGAATATACTAAAATCAAAATTATAAAATTTTTATGATTTTAATGGTCAAGTTTCTCAAATTCTTCAAATCGTCAAATTCTAAATCATCCAAATTCAAAAAAATTTCAAATTCCATAAACCATCAAAACTACTGTGTTTAGAATTGCAAACCTTAAAACTTGCATAATTTTAAAATTCAAATTTCTAAAATTGAAAACTATTCAATTTTGAAGAATCACAATTCAAGGTTCTGCAATTTTGAAAAGTTACAATTGAAAAATTTTGAATATCGAAAATACAGAACCACAAATTATTCAATTTTCAAGATTTGTATTTTTAAAGTATTTAATTTTAAAACTTTAAAGAAATTAATTTTAAAAGTATTTTAAATGTATTATTTTGAAAGTATGTAACTTTGAACGTTCTTTTCGAATAGTTCAGTTTTGAAAATTTGAAATTTAAAATTCTTCAATTACAACCATTTACAATTCTGAATTCTTCAAATTTGAATATTTTAAATTTATGAATCGTCACTATTTAACGTGCGTGATATAAAATGATGCAATTTTGAATACCTTTTTGGGAACAGTTCAATTCTGAAGTTTCAAAATAGAAATTCATTTAATTTCATAGATTTTCAATTGGAAATGTTCCCGTTGTGAACAGTAAAAATCGCAGCATTGATTCATTTTTGGAAACTCCGAGGGAAGCTCTTTTTTTACGTATTAACATATGTTTCCGTAGATGAAAAAGAACTCCTCAGGAACAAGTTATACTTAAATCAGTGACTTGAAATGTAACAAGTTAATACTTTCGTGAACTAACTAAAGCTGTAATTAAGTTCATTTGTTGATTATGAGCATTTCATATTCCAATTAAAATTAAGAAATTTCTATATTCAAATTAAACAACTCCAAGTGGAAACAGAATTTTATAACATGTCAAACTGACGTTTCAATAAACTGTCAACTAATGGGTGGTAGAAAGGAAATCAAGAGACAAAAGCCCGCTATGATTGAGCGGAAATATAGGAGCTTTAATGTGCATAAAGTTAATGAATGCATTTGAAGATGATTATTAACAATTTATAAATTAATGTTTTACGGTATAATAATTTTGTATCAATTGAATACTCACAATAATTTTCTAATAAGGAGAAAGTGCACGTGCTGCACGAAACCACTTTAGCTGTGAAATGATTTTCTTTCTCATCTTCAGTTTTACTTTCTTTGCAGCACTTCTATAACGCTTAGATAAATGCCCTTTCTGCTCGCTGCAATTCCAATTTTGTAAGTGGAGCTTTGCCAGATGAATTTTATCCGCGTAAGAAACTAAGTTCACCTATTTTGAATACCAGTGGTGAATTCTTATGTCCAGAAGCCTGTGATTCCGAAACTTATGCAATTTTATGCAAATTAATGCAATTTCATTACGCATATATACTTTTCTCTACTCTTTTAATTTTCCAATTAAAGCACATCATTTTAATAAATGTAAAAACTCGATTTGCATCTGTGTTTTTTTTTACGTTGGGGAAAGCGAAAGTTATGGGCCGTGTTAATGATGAAAAAATGTTTAAAATACGATTCCAGCTAGAATTTTCAACCGATTTCAACATTTTTTTTAACTGAAGGCTAAATACATTTTTAAGAGATTTGCCGTCTAATGTATGTATGTATACCATTAAGCCATTTCCCTTTCGGGGTAGGCGTGACACTACCCGATTCGGGTAGTGTCTCTAGGTGGATAGTTTCTTGTAGTAAATAACTACAAGTGTGGGCTCACCACACCCACGACGAGCAAACAACACGCAATTAGTAGTATTCCCGAACGGTCACCCATCCAAGTACTAACCGCGCCCAACACTGCTTAACTTCAGTGATCTAACGAGAACTGGTTTTTTCAGCGTGGTATGGCCGTTGGCCATAAATAAAAATAAAATAAGTAAACCAAACATTGGTTTTATTCATTTAAACATAAAGTTTGAAGAAAATTTTCATTTTAAGATACGGATACAATACACGTAAGCTATTCAAAATTATATTTTGAAAAGTTTCTGGTACTGTTTTTTTTAAACGACTTCGTTTGACTTTCCAGTGATAATTAAGTGAAGCAAATAAATATATATTTAGAGTATATAAATATGTACTCTAAATGTTAGCTTAATCGGTCCAGTGGTTTTGACGGAATTATGTTAGCCATTTAAAAAAATCGTGTTTTGAGGAAAACGACTTGCTCAGCGTGTAGCGTGACACTGGAAATTCAGACCTAACACTCAAAGTTTAGGCTAGAACTTGGATACAAATCTAAATATGCTTTCGAAACATCGTATTGGGGACGGAAAACCTGTTTCAGACGAACAATGACTCTATTATACACATTTATGACCTCCCTGCGTGACAGCCGAGGCGGCCCTCTACAGCGTGCGGCTGAGTACTCTCCGCTCTGCGCAGTTGACCCTGCTGCAGCTTCGTTGAAAAGTCCGAACCAAACAAATCCCTCCGCGTACGAATTCCACATAATATATACTATCAACAAATCAAAAACAAAATCGATTTTTTAGTCTGGTCAAATAGAAATACTCTTTTCATTATTTATTAATCATTCGTTTCATTCCATGTATGGCAAACCAATCTCTTAAAAATGCATCCAGCCTTGAATTAGAAAAAAATTTGAAATCTGTTGAAAATTCTAGCCGGAATCGTATTTTAAACATTTTTCCATCATTTGGTCCCGCTATGCGTTACTCAACTCAAACTTAGGAGGCTCATAACTTCCGTTCTCCCAAACATTAAAAGGTTTCCTAGTGTTTTTCGGAAAGCTCATAACCTCCACTATATGTACAAATATACAAACAAAAAATTGCGACGCGCTTGACCCGAAAATCGCCGATTCGAATACAAAAATGTAATTTCATTTTTTATTATCATCTATAACTAACGGATTTCCAGAGATAATGTTTAAGATGCAAATAAGGATTCAGAGCCTGGAAGTATAGTTTTTGATCCATAATTCTCGATGTTTTTACGAAAGAAAATCGTTTAATTTATTGTTATTGTCTGTTTGTTACTCCGACAACTAATTGCAGTGAGAAGTGGTTTCTGGAAGTTTATATTAAAACTTGCTCGAGAAACTTCCGGTGACAAATGTCCTTAATGCATCTGCGCTGTTCCCCAGCATAGTATAAACCTCATCATTTTTCACTGTAATTAAGGTTTAGTATACGCTTAATCATAAAAAGGTTGATAAAATAAATAATACATTTATAGTCGAATAAATTTGGTAAAAAGTTAAAAATGGTATGAAATGTTAATTTTTTTAACTATGTTATTAATTCAGCGGTGCTAAAAATAATTATTTTGAAAACATACATAATTTTCGGATTATGAAAGCACCTTCGTTCAAAGTACTTGAGCTTCAAAAAATTATTCAACTATATATAATTTTCACGAATTTGAACAGAAATTTTACATTAGTAAAATAGAAATGATGCACCTAACATTTGTATATCATATAACTCTGATTAGTACCAGGGAAAAAGTAAGGAAAAATGTTGAGTTGCCCACTGAATTTTTAACCTGTTAAAATAATAATTATCTAGAGCTACAGATATGTTTTCTCATAATAATTATTATATACAATAAATCCTATGGGATTATTTGAAGCTGCAGCGCTATATAATCCGAATGCACACCTATTTGTGATCAAAATAATAGGATTAAAATAATAGCCCACGATTTACTATGTTAGTACAAATTTATCTCAAGTCGCATTTTGGTCTTTCTGATCAGTTTTAACGGAAAATTCTGTTGACTAACCGCAAATCATGAATTACACAGGCCGACAAAAATGACATCATTTTTGTACCCAAAGACCGGACTATGTGACTTCGAAGGATTTTGGCATCCTAATACCGAATCCGTTATCCAAATTTTTCCTATACGTCAGGTTTTTGAGATATCCTAACCTGGAAGTGCAAAAATTGCTATTTTTAACCATATTTGAGGCAATTTAACACGATCAGCAATTTTTTTCTAAAAACTGCTAACACCCTCTTTTCGTACTCCTTGTCATCTTCCATTTTCATTTTTAATCATGTCAAACCGATTTTTTTCTACGAGATGTCACACATTAACCATTCAGTTTCTCTTCGCCTTGTATTGTTCTTGTATTGAATTTTCGGCGATACCACGCTGAAAACACCAGTTCTCGTAAGATCACTGAAGTTAAGCAGCGTTGGGCGCGGTTAGTACTTGGATGGGTGACCGTTCGGGAATACTGCGTGCTGTTGGCCCATCGTGGGTGTGGTGGGCCCACACTGGTAGTAAATATCCACCTAGAAACACTACCCGAATCGGGTAGTGAGGCAATGAACTTTCGAGTTCGAACAGCTATCAATTTTTTTTTTCTTATTGTTCCACAATCCATTTTGGAACTGAAATGGTTAATGTGTGATATCTCGTAGAAAAAAAATCGGTTCGAGATGGTCAAAAATGGAAATGGAAGATAAAAAGGAGTACTAAAAGATGGCGTTAGCAGTTTTTAGAAAAAAATTGGTCAGAAAGTTGGATTTCCGGGCGTGTGTGATATGAAGGCCGAGGTGAAGCCGAGGCCTCATATTACGCACGCCAGGGCATCCAATATTCCTGGCCGTGTGTCTTATGCTATTTTTCTTCATGCTCAGCCTAAAGTACGTTTAATAATTAATCTAAATCAATAAAATGCGTTGTCGGCTGCTAGCACGGGTGTTTTTTCTTTTGTGGCCTGCTTCAGCACGCGCTCCGTGCCACCCCGCGTAGCGCAGCTGCAGCTGAGCGGATGCATGGAATTCGGTCGCCCGCCCGACTTTTGCAAAGCCGAGGTGGAGCCGAGGTTTAGCTGGTCGGGGCGAGTATCAAAAACACATCTTTTTTATTTGATATCCTTCAGTAATTTTTTATTTTTAATTGTTTTGTGTCGTATTTTGATGCACACTATTCGCAATAACGTTCAACGATCATTTTTGACGTTGAACACACCGACGCTCTCTTTTTTCCATTCACCTGTCAAAACAAATATTTTTCAGAGGCTAAGTGCACAATAACACAATACTGAGCGTTGTTACTTCAGGTTGCTACGTCAGCGAGCCACAAAAATCTAGCAGCCAATCAGAGATCGCGTTAACTCTAGCAGTTCGCAGAAGCCACTGTTCCCGGACAAGGACAGAAATGCGGCCAAGAAGACGTACTTTCGGCTAGGGGACGAAGAATTAGCAATTTTTGCACTTTTAGGTTAGGATGTCTCAAAAGCCTGACGTATAGGAAAAATTTGGATAACGGATTTGGTTTTAGGATACCAAAATCTTTTGGAATCACATATTAGTCCGGTCTTTGAGTTTCAATTTTGTCGGCCTGTGTTATTATATTTCCATACGTACAAAATTACATCACAAGATCAAAAAGCACAAAGAGAAAATTGTACTCTTTAAAATGTTGTACAAAAAGTTCCGAAGGCATATTTGACATTTTTTAAACTGTTCTTTCAGTACAAATTTCCTCAAAAAAATGTAAATTTACAACTTAGAAATGTTACAAGTATTATTTTAAGATCATTGATATTCCAATATGGTCGATGCTTTTAAAATAAAAGATACAAACCCAAGAAAATCGATCTTATTAACGTTTTCCCGTCCAAGGTTAATGAGCAAATTAATTAGGCCAAGGGTCTAAGAACCATCGAGAAAGGCCTTTAGAGCCCCTACGAGGATCTTCAGAGCCACATAGGAAACTCTCTAGAGCCTCGTACAAAGACACCTAAAGCCTAAAAAGAGGTCCTCCAGAGCCACCTACGATGGCCTTTAGAGCCTCTCACGATGAATTCTGAGCCTCCTACGATGGTCTTCAGAGCCAAGAGCCTAAGGGCCTACTACAAGGGCTCTTAGAGCCTCTATGAGGACCTGCAGAGTCTCTTATGATGACACGTAAAGCTTCCAAGGAAGGCCCCCAGAGCCTCAATAGGGTCACCAAAGAGGTCATCCAGAACCTCCTACGAGGACCTGCAGAGCCTCCTACGATGGCCTTTAAAGCCTCGCACGAAGAATTCTGAGCCTCCTACGATAGTCTTAAGAGCCAAAGGCCTAAGAATCTTCCACAAGAACATATAGAGCAACTGCGAGGACCTCCAGAGCCTATCACGACAACACCTAAAGCCTCCAAGAAGGGTCCCTAGAGCTTCCTACGATGGTCTTCAGAGCCAAGAGCCTGAGAGCCTACTACAAGGGCTCTTAGAGCCCCTATGGGGACCTCTAGAGTCTCTTACGATGACACGTAAAGCCTCCCAGGAGGGCCCTCAGAGCCTTCAGGGTCACCAAAGAGGTCCTCCAGAGCCTCCTACGAGGACCTCCGGAGCCTTCTACGATGGTCTTAAGAGCCTCCCAGAATGGTCTCCACAGACCTCCAGAATCTTCAGAGCCTTCCTTTTCCATTTATCACTACACATCCTTGCATATTACCCTCCACTTTAAATCGATACATTTTCATTATTCGTTTTTCCATTTACATATCCATATCGAGGTCCTCCCTAAACATATTTTAATTAATGTATTTTATTTCCGATTTTTCTCAAAATAATCAGGAGGTTCTAGAGATACGAATTCATAGCACAGGTGGTATTTCAACTGTAAATTGAGCGTAAGTTGCAATCGCGATAACCTGCGGTGTGTTCTGGGCTATATGTATGCCCTTTATACTCTACACCTCACGTGGGACCGCTTCAGGCTTGGAGCACGTACTTTCCACCCATTCTCTCGAAGGGGTTCCACAGAACTGGATAACATAGAACGGAGGATGAACAAGAAAAGAGAATCCTCTCAATACATAAGGGACCAATTGCTATTTTATACCTTACTCACACTCACCATTTTTTTGAATGAGAGCCGTCCTAATTAATTTCTTTGTGCAGGTGCGACAAGCCTATAATTAAAACTTGCTAATTGAAAAAAATGTTGATCTTATGTCTTTCTTTTTAGATTTTCTCATCATTTGTGAAAAAAGTATTATTATAACTAGAATTTCATGTTTATATTACTGTTATTACTTGGAGCTATTTCAGAATTAAATATTTTATCAATCTCCTAAATATTGTTTTTTTAAGCTCTTTATTATCAATAAATTTTGTTTTCTCATAGAATGGGGTTTGTGAATGACCTAAATTTTCAAACCTACTTCTTTCACATATTTCGATATAAATCGATCCCAGAAGCTAGAAAATACAATTTTCAAAAAATGTTTGTGCGCGCGCGTGTGAGTTCGTATGTAACTGTTTTTCTGTTCACCATATCTCGATAACTAAAAGAGCTATGATCATGAAATTATGAAGAAATTTAGCTCCGACTGATATCTAGGTCTGGCAGGATTTTGAGCTAGATCGACCATTTAGAAGAAGTTTTTTATTTATATAGAGATTTAAACAAAAAAAATTACCTGGCTTATTTGAAAAAAACTTTTTTGATATTCAAAATACAGCAATACGATATCTAGTGCATTTGTTCGCGTCTTTGAGAGACATCAATTGACTTATCGTTGAACAGTTTATGGCTCACCAGTACCGATTTATTAAGTTTCAACAAAAATGTGTATTCTACCGTACTGTATCTGACATTTTTGTTCGCGTTTTCGAGACTCCTCGAATAACCAATTGACGTACCTTCGATAACTTTTTATCATCTAGCAATAAATATTCGAGAATTTTTACAAATATTGTTTATTTTGTTAATATGCGGAAAACTTGTTTAATATTGGGAATACAATAGTAATGTATATAAGTTATTTGTTCGCGTCTTCGAGATGCAGAGATTGCTCAAACTAATAACCTTACATTATTATTATACCATTAAGCCTTTTCCCTTCCGGGGTAGGCGTGACTTGTTCGGTTGGAAAGTAGTGAAATAGGTATATAGGTATGAGGTTTATCGGTATATGGGTATAGGGTGGATGGGTATGTAGGTGTTATGTGTAGATGTGTTAGATTGATCTGGAGTTCTCGTGTTATTTATATAAATTACACGTTCACTCCGCAACACTGCTCCGACCCAGGTTGCTGATCAATCTCTCTAGCGATCACCCCAAGTGAGGAGCCTCACAAAATTATTATGTATGGTTCCCCACCTGGGCCCATTAGTATCCAAGGTCTTTGTTTCAGGCATCATTCACTCTATTGTCACTCTGTTTATAAACTATTTGTCGCCACATATTTCTGTCCTGGCATACTACTCTAGCTTCATTCACGTCCATGCATTTTTTCATGCAGGCTCTTGTATTTCTATGGCTTCTTATGTCTCTTCGTATTAGTGTCTCATTCACAGATTCTAATACATGACCTACTATAACCTAACAATATCGTTTTGAATTTTTTTAACAGAATACTTTACCTTGTTCTTAAGAGGATTTTTTAAAATTGTAAATATAAAATTATTGTTTGCGTCTTCGAGACGCGTGGATTCACCTATTGGCGAACTTTCGATGGCCATTCTTAATCTGATCAATCAAAAGCGACTTGGAAAGTTTGAAACAAAATTAGGTACACTGTTTATGTGAAGAAATTTTGTTTTAATATGGAATATAACACTACCGTAAGTTAAAAAGTTGTTCATTTTGGCAGAACATGTCCATTGACTTTCTGATGGGCTCTCTGATTTTCTGAAAATAACATGTTTGGTAACACAGATACATATAATAAGCTTGATAAATATTGGAAGTATTTTTTTTCTTTTGTTAGAGAAAAACCTTCCTCTATGAGGAAGCCAATTTATTTGATACCTGTGAGGAAGCAAAATGTTCATAGAAAAAGCACAAATAAATACGACTATCGTGAATGAATAGGAACACCAATAGTGAATGCATATATACATCGCAGCTGTATTTTTGTACCTGTAAACTAAAACTTCCATGTCGCCTCCTAAAACTTCAAATATTTCCTTTAAAAAAAACTAAAGAAAAAAAAGAAAAAAAACGAAAAAAAAAATAGAAGAATAGAAGAAAGTGGATTTGGAGGTTGTCTTCTTTTTCTTTTTTATTTTGGTTCTTCAATTAATGGATAGTTAAGAGTATGTTGTCCAAATTTTATAGTTGGATTCTCGGTTTTATTAAATTTCCATGAATTCCATAAGTAGTTTTAGAATAATCGAGAGAAAAATTCCGCATTATACGAAAGATTATATTAGGAAACATTCTCTTTGATACAAGTTTTTCTTTATTTCGAGAAAAATATTTGTTTTTGCATAATAAAAACAATTCCCTATTTCACCATCTTGTGAAGGAAAAAATTCTCTTAAGGAAAACGGGGATGATATTATAATCTTTCTTGAATAAAATAACCTTCCTTCACGTTTTCTGAGCATACATATTTGACAATTTTAATATAAAAATTTGTCTCCTCAAATTTATACTTCGATGTTTGTAACTACTTAAAGTAATGTGTTTATTTTAGTTACTTATTTTCAAATTACTTGTCCAACTTTAATTTTAAATTCTGTCGATATTTTTTATTTTAATTATATTAATTATCTCCTCCCTTCAGTTAATTGCAATCAGTCGGTGCAAATTAGTAACCCTCGTTTGAATTTTTTTTAAATTGATATAAACAAATCTTTATTAACGTTTCGGCATCAGGGCTTGTATTTCAAATTTTCATTCAATATTGATTAGAAAATTTTTTTTACAGTTATTACGGCTACTTATTTCTAAAAATATAATGCTTTTATCAAAAATATTAAAAATCACAATGAAATATTTCATGATAAGGAATATTCTTCTCACGACTACAGATATGTCCCATTGGCATCCAACCGAGGTGCCGGATAAAGTCCAGCTAAAGTAATGGGTATGAGAAAAATCTGGAATAACTTTAAAATCTCTAAAGGTTCAAATTAGGGACGAAAGTACTACACAAGTTTTATTTTTTTTTTTTTACTTTTTTTACTTTTACAAGTCCTAAATCATTTTTGGGACATATTTCGTACTTTCAATATACTTCAGTCCTATTGCAGCGGTACTTTTTCGGGACATAAATACGGCGGGCACTTCTGGAAATTTCGAAAAAAATTCAAATTAAACTTTTGCAATACCTAATTTTGTCCCGAAAATTATTTAGTGCTTGTAAAATGTACAAAACAAATTCAGTGGAACTGTTCCGGTATTTTGTTATGAAAAAAACGTCTTCTTCAAAATGGACCTATTTTTAACTGCTTTGGTACTTTAATTCTATCTCAGCAGGACCTTTTTAAGACATAAATTCCATAAGCACTTCATAAAATTTGAATAATAATAATATTCAACTTTTCTATAAGCACTTTTGACCTAACAATTATTCAGAACTTATAAAATAAAAAAATGTAAGTGATACTTTTCTGGTAAAAATAAAACAGAACTATGCTGGTACTTTTTCCCCTATTTGCACTTTCAAAAACTATTTATTCAGTTTCCCTTCTTATTTTCTAACTTAAAAATAATTTATTATTTGTTGATAGGTTTTTCCTTCCATATCAGAAAGTCGCTTCCACTTTAATTTCTCACACTTTTGCACATCACTTTGCTATCTTCTTCGAGCGGAAGTACACCTGCTATTAAGATATCGAGAGAAGAATTTTAGATTTGCTTTTCTTACTTCGAAGTTCGTTCTGAGACTACTAGACTGAGCAAATAAAAACTGGATACAGAATGACTTATGGTCACAAAAAGCCCAAGACTGATATCGAACCTGATTAAATTGCATTTATATACTTGTGTTATTTTACTTTCATAGAAGCTCAGAAGTATATATTTATACCCCTAAGTTAAATATTACTAAGGGGCCACCCATATACGTTAACAGATTTTTTGCCAATTTTTTAGCCCTCTCCTTCCCCATGTAACAAGTCGTAACAAACTGGTTTATACCTCGCCCATCCTGTGTTACGGAATTTTTTCAAATATTTTCAGACATGTATTATTAAGCACAATTTAGCTACTCACTACTCGAGAACTGAATTACCATTCATTTTTCATACATATAAGGAAACATATATTAGATATGTAAAAAATTACAATAATTTTCAAAAAATAAATCAACGATGTCATTTTTACTGTTCACAATTGAAGAATTTTCCATTACAAATCTATAAAATTGAATAATTTTCAATTTTAAATCTTCAAAAATGAATCATTTAAAAAAAAAGGATACAACATTGCATCAGTTTCTATTATATAGGCCATAGGGGAGCGTCGTACAGGTTGGGATACTGTATAGCTTGAGACAGCTCGTTTTCTCCATTTCTTTGCACTGGTGCCACCTGTTATTACTGTCACATATTAGTATCCATAGTAGTACTAACATGTGACAGTAATAACAGGTGGCATCAGTAGAAAGAAATTGAGAAAAGCACGCTGTCCCAACCTATACAGTGCCCCAACCTGTAGGTCGTAGGACATTACCCTACATTAAATATTGAAGAGGCTTTAGTTGCAAATTTTAAGAATAGAAGAATTTTCTATAGTAAATCTTCAAAATTGAACTACGTATTAAAAAAAAAACGTTTAAAAATTACATTATTTTGAACTATAAACATTCCCAATTAATGAATCTTCATTTTAAATCTCAAAAATTAAAAAATTGCACATCGTTAAAATTGACTTTTTTTATTTTTATATCTTCAAAATTGAATTATTGAAAAAACTTCGAAAATTACGTACCTTCCAAATTTAAATCTTAAAAATTGAATAATTTCCAATTATATATTTAAAAAATTTAAGAATTTTCATTCGTAACTTCTAAAAATTCAAGAATTTTGAATTGTGACTTTTGAAAATTGTACAATTTTGAATTGCGAATCTTTAAGAATACAAAGTATATTATTTTCAAAATTTGCAATTAAAAATTGTGGACGCTTTAAATTTAACATTGAAAATTCTATAATTCTGATACTTTGCATTTGAAATATCTTCAATTTGGAAGATTTGTAATTAAAAACTGTTGTCTTTTGATCTTCAATATCATCCAAATTCAGAATATATTTCTAAACTATACATATTACAAATGAAAATTCTTCAAATCCTAAACATAGAATTATTTCCAACAAATTTCAAATTTTCGTCATTTTTGAATATAAGTATTAAAAATTGAACAAGTTGGCGAGTCTTCAATTGTACATATCTTCAAAAAAAAAATCAGTGTCGAAAATGGGAAACACCAGAAAGACTCCGAATTTCAAAATCACCCAGTAAAAATATTTGTTTCAAATTAAAAAACCATTTCTTTAACATCATTTTTTTCATTCAACCAAAAACAACTTAAACTAGCTGTGAATTCGATCTCGAGTGTTTCCACTTTCTTTGTATTTATAATCATATGGTGCTCATTTGACGAGCACTTAGCTTCCCGTTAGCAAATGTATTTGCTTCATCATATAGAGGAAGCATTAGTTCTTTTTTCAAAAATAGACAAACCAAAGTGTTCATTTTTTACATTTTAAAAATAGAAATTTACAAACAATACAAACTCACAAAATAATATGTACTAACAATTTTTAAATACAAAGACAAATCAAATTTTGTATTCGAAATGATAATTTTTCGAGCTGGAAAAAGGAAGGGAAAAGTTCTGTCGCACCCTATCCCTTTCCCAGCCTCGTTCCTCGCCTCGTTCCCAGCTTTATGATTTCTTTACAAAAATTGTCCGAATTACTCTACTTGAAAATTTATGATCAAAAAGTCTTTTCTATTCATGCGTCAACTTTTAATTACATATGTAGATGAAAAAAGTTTTTCTGTTTGAAACAGATGACTCAAATATTATCAATGAGCATAACTTCCTTAATCTTCAATAAAGTGTATTAATAAAAAAATAAAAAAATTATAGATCAATCGATTGGCCCCGAATCAAGAAATATTTTCCGTTCTTGCATCAACTTTGAATTATGTTAATGAAAAAAGTTTTACTATAAAAAACCGATTTTCAAAATATATATGAATTACCATAACTGCTCTACTCTTTGATAAAATGTATTAATATTATAGGTCAATCGATTCGTCTCGAATCAAGGAATCTGTTATGTTCTTGATGCTAATGAAAAAAGTTTTACTATAAAAAACTAATTTTTAAAATATTATTGAGTGCTAAAAAAATGCAATGAATATTTTTGGAAAATTTTTGGTCAGTTTCAAGATATTAGTGAGGAAAATATAAGTCTTCCAAATTTTATCAATTTATCTGCAACCGTTTTCTAGCTATCGTATTCACAAAGAAGTGTGACATCCACACATCCACATACACATCCACACACACACACACTCAAATCCGGACTATTGCTTGGAATATTGTATTAGAAATTTTCAAATTGAGGAAGGTTTAATTAAATGAATTTAAAAATTTTGGAAAATGTTACCATTACAAAGCTTCCTCTTTAAGGAAGAAAAATGATGAAAAGCATTATAATTGAGGACTATTTTTATTGGAACAAAGAACCATTTATTTGGAACCAAGAAAAATGCTTTGAATCGAAGAAACTTTTCTTTAACTGAGAACCAATGAATTTTTTTTCTTTGATTTTCTTGAATCTTTTTTTTTCAATATATATATTTTAAGAACATCCTATCACGATATAAAATCCCAAATCAACTTATTAATGATGTAGGTATTTTAATATTTACTTTAATTTATTATTGATAATTATATTTTGTAGTACTTTAAATTTAAGCAGAATTATATTTTATTATATGTACAGAATGATAGAAAAAAAATCAAAATACGAATCGAATTATACTAATATTTGTTAATAACATTACGTAACAGCGTCAATCAATCAGCGTGCTTGTCAATCTTTTATTATTATATTCTATCATTGAAAATAGGATGTTAGTACTTGAAATAATTTATTATTAATTACTGTTTTCAAATGCCCTTTAATTTGATATCCGAAAGTTGACAGAGCATCCATCCTTCTTGAGAGACAAATTTAAAAAGGAGATTGAATTTCGCTTTTAAACTGCAATTGCACATCTTTGAATTGTTTGAAATTTTATTTCAAGAAGGAGAACACTTTCTTTGACAATTAGTAATTATTTCAATCAGAATGACGGAAAGTTGTCATTCTAACTTTATTTTATCTTTTAATATCTTCTTTCTTTCATTAATTTTCTACTTCTTTTAATTCTTTTTCTGTACTTTTTGCAACGATCTGTTTTTCCGTCTGCTGAAGTGTTTTCAGAGCTTCTTCGTTTCATAGCTGTCTGTTTTATTCTCATCGCCTGAAAAGGAAGAAGGACTATTTCCCATTAAGTTTTCGCCAAGTCCATAATTCGACCCACGTGCATCGAGCCAATCTTGAGCGAACGATAAATCTTGTCTCGAAGCCTTTGGCGAGTCGATGTCATGATGCTTTTGTTCCACTCCTCTTTCACTTCTAATATCCTCGATAAATTCGATTAAAACTCTTATTTTTTCGTCTGATAAAATTTAATAATTTTCATATATTCTGAAACAGAAATTATCTCAATATTTAAACTCTCAATAAAAACTTCGGCAATATAAAAATCAGTAAGCACTTTCACTGAATGATGATTTTAATTTACTGAACAATCAGTTAAATGTACTGGATAGTCAGCCAAATTCGCTCGTTACTGATTTAATGCAGTGACCCACTTCTCAGTGATCCAGAAAGGTTAGCGAGTATTTAAAAACACTATGGCGGTCGTGATTATGTTAATGAACGGTACTTCAATCATTTAGAAGATTTTATTTTTAAATTCTACTTTTGCTCTCTTAAATTTCCAAATCCAATTTTAAATTATTGTAATTATTGATTAAAATGTTATTGACCATCTAAACTTGAATTAATTACTTTTTTGCGATTTCAGACAGTGAAAATCATATGAGAATTCAATTTAATTTCACTGATTCAAAAAATCAAAAATCACTGGAATTTTTAGTGACGGTTACTGAAAACTCAAGTCGTTTTTGATTAAGTGAATTAGTGAACCACGACTGAATTTTAGTCAAATTTTCCTGAAGTGATTTCAGTTACCATTTTCTGGCTATTTCGACCATTGTTTCGCTATTGTGACGATTTATTTTGTTCTCTGTGCATTTATTATACTAAAACAAAATGTAAATGACATTTGAAAAAAAATCCCTTGAACTTCGAACGAAAGAGCTCTCTTTATTGCGATTATTATTTGATTATTGATTACAATTTCGTCCAATGAATTTTAATGCTGAATTTGAATAATGCATTTATGCACATTTTAATGCGAAATTCTGTTCCGACGTTGATATATTATCTTTGCGAGAGAAGTTTTATAAGTTGGCAAATACTGGGAATATCCCCAAATTTATTCTGTTCACAATTAATCTGTTCTAAATATTTAGGAGATGGTAATATGAGCAAATCGTTTTATAAAATACCCTTAAATAATGTAATAAAAAAAGTCACCTACAATCAGAATAAATTCTAAAAATTGAATTTTAATTACTTTCAAAACATTATTTCGCGAAGAAAAAATACATTAAAAAAGTCAACAAACCCTTATTTAATGAAACATTGCTAATCAAGCTCTTGATATTTTATAAAACTATCAATAGAAAAAAAATATTACGAAGCCGTGTTAAAAAAATGTCGTTATTACCCTTCAACCCATCATTATCTAAAAAATCAACCCCTCAAATTAGCAAGCCAGTTGGTGAGACGCTCGGACTACACAAATAGAGGTCCGGGGTTCGATCCCTGAGCCGGTACCTCTGGAAATTTGTCTATGTACCTTTACCGAGGTTCTGGTGGTTCGGATCCCACCTTAAGCTGTAAGTCCCCCTAGCATGAAGTTGACTGCAACCCAGTCCGAGAATATTGGGGTAAAAACCAGGCTTTGCCCAATATGTCAAGGCACACGCTCTTATCAGATCACTTAATTGCATTATAATAATGAGTCCGTGACTTTACTTAAAGGGCCGAGGTACAGCTTAGAGCTGCTTTCCAACCCTCTTATATTTCAAAATCCTATTTTATAGACATTTATGACAATTCAATTACAGCTCTGATTGCAATTTTTAAATACTGCTTTTTAATACTATGGTGTAGCTCTTAGTTATGATTACATAAAATGTGAGATGAAGAGTTTTCTGATTAATTGATCCTCTTTCTATCTGTTAGCTTAATAATAAGTCCACATCAATATCACTGTACTATCACAACCCCTTGTTTGTGCACAAACATTTAATATTTGTATAGCCTGTAGGTAAATATATCAAAATATGGATGACGTATTCGTTCGATAGGGGGTTTTATGCCCTTTCCCTCAATCGTGAACACTTTTGCAAGAATAAATATTTTAGTTTTTCAAATTAAGGGTTCTTTTTACATTAAAAAGAAAGCTTGGGTATTTTCTTTGCACACCTTGATGTTAAAAAATGAAGGGATCAATACTGGTTCGTAAAAATAAACGTTCGGTAAGTTTTGTGCAGATATCTTATTCAACGACCTATGTGACTCTTGTAATAAGACTAAAAAAATGTTCCCACACAGTTTTAATTGTCATTTTTTAATTCTATTGATAATGAGCATTTTTTTAATAAATAAATTTTGAGTTTCAAAAATGAAAGTTAAAACGTTCTTTGAAGAAATAATTGCATTCACCTTCATTTTTGACGTCCAAAATTTGATTTTTTCAAAAAATGCCTGTGGGCATAATATTCATATATGAATAATAGAAAGGGCATGAATATCCCATCCAAAAAAATTATGTAATTGTTCAAAGACAGAATTTTTGTTATTTTAAAAAATTCCCCATTTAAACTCAGAATTAGAATTTTTCGAAAAAATTCGTGTTCCAATCCTGAATTTCAATTCCTTTGAAAATTTTCAGTTACAAATCAGAATTTGTTAAAATTTGGAAATTCCCTGTTCCAAGTAAGAATTATAATTCTTCAGGAAAATTTTCTGTTCAAATCCAGAATCATAATTCTTTTCGATAACTCATCGTTTCAACTCAGAATTAGAATTCTTTTGGAAAATGTCTTGTTCTAATCCAGAATTTGAATTCTTTTCCAAAGTTTCTGAAATACTTAAAATCATTTTAAAAATTCGAAATTTCGTTTGACCTACAAAATCCTAAAAAAAATCCTAGAAATCCTTCGAATTCCTTCGGAACTCTTTGCATTTTTAAGAAATTTTTGTAAACCTGTGAAATCCCTTGAAATCTGGTAAATTCTTACGAAATTTATTCAAATATTTTGAAATCCCGTGACATGGGCTCTACCCATGATGTACTTACTCATACTTATCACTCATGGTGTCTAAAAGAAAATTTCTGTCAATTCCGGGATTTTCCAGGTATACCTCTAGATTTTTGCAGGTACAATTTTTCTTAACCCATTAACGACGAAGAACTCCGATTTTTTTATTCATTTTCAAGCCTCCTTATTAAAATTAAGAAGTGGGAATTTTTGAACAAACATGGTCTTCCCTACTATTTTCGGGTATGCTCTTTCAGAATCTGAGCTCAAAATTTAAATATCTCCTCCAGAAAATTAAATATGGTGGCTTTTATGTCAAATAATATGAAAATTTTTAGAACATTTTTTTCTCAAGATTTTTTTTCACATCGAAATCGCGAGGAAACTTCACACTTTCTTCTACCATCGGTGCACAAAAATCGTGTAGTTTGACAGTATGCTTTTGTTTTTTATCATAAAAGTCGTTATAATTTTCAAAGTGGTGATTTTTCACTTGAAAATTTTGAAAAAATATAGGAATGTGGACGCTTCACTCAGATTCCAACGAATATTGGTGAAAGTGGCTGCACATAGGTTTTCAGGGTTGCTGAATCCGAATCTAGTGTCAGATTTTCGAAATTCAAGACGGTGGATCCAATATGGCGAACAAAATT
Organism: Andricus quercusramuli; assembly: GCA_932178445.1. NCBI lineage: Eukaryota > Metazoa > Arthropoda > Insecta > Hymenoptera > Cynipidae > Andricus > Andricus quercusramuli. The sequence continues at coordinate 22,243 of CAKNXH010069542.1, forward strand.
TCAAAATGTTTGCAACTGGATGAAATTCTCCATACATAGGTTTTTGGGGTCGCTGAATCCGAATCTAGTATCAGATTTTCGAAATTCAAGATGGCTGATACAATATAGCAGCCAAAATTTGTAAAAATATTTGGAACTGGATGAAATTGTTTGTACGTAGGTTTTTGGGGTCATTGAATCCTAATCTAGTGTCAGATTTTCGAAATTCCAGGTGGCGAATTCAAAATGGCGTCCAAAATGTTGAAAAATGTTTACTTATTGCTATATTCATTCCGCCATCTTGAATTTCGGAAATCTGACACTATATTTGGATTCAGTGACCCCAAAAACCTACGTATTGACAATTTCATCCAGTTCTAAATATTTTTACAAATTTTGGCCGCCATATTGTATCAGCCATTTCGAATTTCGAAAATCTGACACTAGATTCGGATTCAGCGACCCCAAAAACCTATGTATTAACAATTTTATCCAGTTCCAAACATTTTAAAATTTTGTTCACCATATTGGATCCACCATCTTGAATTTCGAAAATCTGACGCTAGATACGGATTCAGCGACCCCAGAAACCTATGAAGGGACAATTTCATCTAGTTCCAAACATTTTACAAAATTTTAGCCGCAATATTGGATACGCGATTTTGAATTTCGAAAATCTGACACTAGATTCGGATTCATCGACCCTAAAAACCTATGTGCAGCCGCTTACACCAATATTCGTTGGAATCTGAGTGAAGCGTCCACATACTATATTTTTTCAAAATTTTCAAGCGAAAAATCACCATTTGAAAATTATAACGACTTTTATGATGAAAACCAAAAGTATACTGTCAAACTACACGATTTTTGTGCACCGATGGTAGAAGAAAGTGTGGAGTTTCCTCGCGATTTCAATGTGAAAAAAATCTTGAAAAACAAATTTTTTCAAAATTTTCATATTTTTCGACATAAAAGCCGCCATATTCAATTTTCTTGAGGAGATATTTAAATTTTGAGCTCAGATTCTGAAAGAGCATACCCGAAAATAGTATAGAAGACCATTTTTGTTCAAAAATTCCCACTTCTTAATTATAATAAGGAGGCTTGAAAATGAATAAAAAAATTGGAGTTCTTCGTCGTTAATGGGTTAATTCATGTATTAAGTATCAAATATTTTAAGCAATTCGGACCCTACACCCCTTAAGAGCATAACATAATGCTTATAAATATTTAATAGTATAGAAATGTTACTTTTTATATGTAAAATTAAATAATGTGTTTGGTTTTCTTCAAAAAATCGAAATAACTTTATCGGTTTTTATAATTGTTTTATTATTTTCAAATAATCTTAAAAAATGTCGCTATGTTGGTTAAAAAAAAACACATGTCTCTTTATTTTCCACATCCAAAAATGTATTTCACTGGCAAGGTTCAAGATTGATTTTTTAAACTACGAATTCAACTATTTGGCTCAAAATTCCACTATTTGGTTGAAAATTCAAATGGTTTGTAGAAAATTTGCTTTTCTGGCTTGAAAATTCAACGATTCGGTAAAAAAATTCAACTGTTTTGTACAAACATCTCTTTTTTTATTGAAAATTTGACTATTTCATTTTTGGTTGAACATGTATACTTTTTAGTTCGAAAATGTAACTTTTTGGTCGAAAATTTAAGAAATTTGTCGAAAATTATAATATTTATTCAAAAAATTATGTATTTTGTTGAAAATTCATCCTTTTTGGTAGAGAATAAATCTTGTTGGTTGAAAATATATGTATATTGTTGAGAATTCGTCTTTTTGGTTAAAAAGTCATCTTTTTGGTTGATAATTCATTTTTTTTATTGACAATTTGACTTGCTTGAAAATTTAACATTTTGGATGAAACCTTTTTCCTTTATTGACCATAAAATCTTTCTGAATTGAAAAAATTCAAGTCTTATTGAAAGTTCGGCTTTTTAAACTAAAAATTCATCTCATTCGGCACTTTATTTTCAAAGCAAATCTTCCAGTTTTCTATCCTAATATTCTAAGGGGTCGTGCATAAATTACGTAACACAATTTTCCGACAATTTTGACCCCCCCC
>CAKNXH010069559.1:0-22854 GCA_932178445.1 Andricus quercusramuli
CTTCAATGATTTCATAAAGATTTCAAAGATTTCTGAAAGATTTAAAAAACTTCACAAAGACTTCAATCATTTCTCAAAGACTTTACAAATATTTCACAAGGATTTCAACAATTTCACAAATATTACCGAATATTTCAAAAACATTTCAAATATTTCGCAAAGATTTTTAAAGAATTCACAACGATCTCACAAAGACTTCACAAAGATTTTACAAAGATTTCAATAATTTCCCAACAATTTCACAAAGATTCTGTAGAATTCGAGGCATAATTTAAAAAATTGCATGAAAATCTTCCATAGACTTTTTTGACAATTTTAGAAATCTTTTAAAATCTTTTTAAATATTCTCTTTAAATTAATTTTTGAGAATGAAGAATCATTACCAATTTTCCTAGGAATTTAAGAAAAATTTTCTCTTGAAATTAATTCAAGTTTAAATATAATTTTGAACTTTTTTGAAACTTCTAAATATCTCTTCAACTTACTCGAATTTTTTTATAAATTATTAAGTGTTCAATTGTTATTTATACATAAAAATCTAACAGTTTCACTAACAACTTAGACATTTTTTAAAGCTTAATCTAAACAATCTTTTTTGGCTGAAATATAAACCATTACATTCTTCGTGAAGAATTTAACTTTTTTGTTTGGATTTTTTTTTCTTTCTTGGTTAAAAATCTTCAGCATTTTATTGAAAATTTGTCTTTTTATAAATGTTCTTTTTTGGCTGTAAAATATTTTTTAGTAAAAAAATAATATATTTTGATGAAATTTCGTTTTTTTGGACGAATTCAATAGTTTTTAATTTTAAATAAAAAATGTTGTTGAAATGTCAACTTATACATTTTTTTTTAAATAAATCTTTTATGGTTAAATATTTAACTACTTGGCTACAAGTTAAACTACTTTTTAAAAAGTTAACTACTTTGTTACTTCTTTTTCTTTTGAAGAGCCATAATTTTCGTGAAAATTACATGTGTTGTGGTTGAAAATTCATATTTTCCGGTTATAAACTAAACTGTTTTGTAGAAAATTTGTCTTTGGCTTGAAAATTTAATAATCTAGTTGAGATTTGTTCAGGAACTCTACTATTTTTTATTTAAAATTAAAATCTTTTTCAGTTGAAAATTCAACTACTTAGTTGAAAGTGTAACTACTTTGTTAAACATTTCGTTTTTTATTTAAATATTCATCTCCACAATTGAAAATGTATCTATTTTGTTAAAAATTCCTCCCACTTTTTGTTGAAAATTCAACTGTTTTTTAATATTCATTTTTTTGAGTTAAAAATTCAATTAATTGGTTAAAAAGTAACTTTTTTGTTAAAAGTTCACATTTTCGGGTAGAAAATTATACGTTTTCATAGAAATTTTTTGTTTGTTTGGTTTAACAATTTTACAATTTGGTTGAAAAATAACATTTTTTAATTCAACTGCTTTGTAGCAAATTCTTCGTTTTGTTTGAAAATACAACAATTTAATAGAAAATTCAACTATTCAGTTGAAAATTCGTCTTTTGGCTTGGAAATTCAACAATTGGCTTGACATTTTTTTTCCTTTCTTACTGAAAAAACTTTTTTGGTGAAAGATTCATCTCTTTGGTTGAAAATTAATTATTTTTTGTTGTTTGAAAGTTAAATTGTTTGTTGAAAATTAAACTGTTTTATAGAAAACTCGTCTTTTTCCTTGAAAATGTAACAATTTGGTAGAAAATTAACTTGTTTTGTTGAAAACTCAACTGTTTGGTAGAAAATGCTTCTTTTTTGGTTGAATTCAACTATTATTTTTTTGAGAATTCTTTGTAAAAAATTAATTTTGTTTGTTAAAGATTCACCATTTTCGTAAATCACAAATTGATTTATCTTCCGCGTTTGGTTTCTATCTACAAAATTAGCAAATAAATAGTTTAGGAAATATTTGAAATCGGTATCATTAAAATGAGACTTCAAAGCGGCTAGTATCCTAATGTCTTGAATTTCTATTGATGACGCTTAAAAAATGAATTAAAACTTTGTAAAAAAAAGTGGACAAAGAGGAAGATTGGGTAAAAATTTTCGATTTGAGATGTTCTAGGGGATTTTTCAAATTTCATGGGAGAAAAGGTGATTATATGATGACTATATGAGTTTACTCACCAGGTTTGTGAGCCAAAACCGTACCACATCAGCTGCAACATTTCGAACAAAAGTCCCAGCATGATAGTGTGCTTACTACCCAAAGTTCTCATTAGTGGACCCAGGAACATCTGGGCACCGACACTTAAAATTCCTACTACGGCGATAAATACCGCCACCATTGCGGCTGAGAAGCCCATTGCTAATTTAAGGTAAACAAATATGCAGCTGTATTGTCCAGCTTCGGGAAGATAGCTCAGGAACACTGTGACACACAGCATCAATATTGTGTGATCTTTTCCAACCTGTGCAGCAAAAATTCATGCAATTATTAGTATCAATATAAAGAGATTTCTCAGTAGGGGAGACCACCCTACAGTAGACAATAATCAAGTATAATTACAAATATACGTAAAATAATGTATTCAACTTCTAATATATTACAGGACTCACAGTTCCTATGGGGAAAAATATAGGGACGAAAGGGTACTTTCTCTCAAGTTTACAGAGTACTTTTTGCGCTCAAAGGGTAACAAATTCAGGATGAATTCATGAGATTTCAAAAAAATTAAGTTAAATTCAAAAGAATTCAAATGAATTGGAAAACATTTAAAAAATATAAAAAATCCATTGATTTCCGTGAAATTGGAATGAATTTAGAGGAATATAAGGGAAACGAAAATAATACAATGAAATTCATAAAAATTCAAAGTGAATTAAACAAAAAGAATTGAAAAAAAATTAAAAATATGAAAAAACTTCACTGAATTCAGTAACTTTGAAATGAGCTTAGAAAAATTCAAGGGAATTCAAAATAATTTGATGAAATACTTAAGAATTCAAGGTGAGGTTAAAAGACTTCAGGATCAATTAAATCAAAACTTTTAAATAGTAAAAAGAATCCAATCAAGTAGAATTGAGTAATTTTAGAAGAATTCAAGTGAATTAAAATTCAAGAGAATTCCAACAGAATTTTTAAAAATCAGGGTAAATTAATAAGAATTCATGGTGAATCCGATTTAAAAGAATTCAAAAGAATTGGAAAAAATTTTAAAAATCGAAAATATTTAATTTATTTCAGTCAAATTTGACTGATCAATCATGTGAATTTAAAACAATTTTAAAATATGAAAAAAATTCATTTAACTGAGTAAGTTTGAAATGAGCTTTAGAAAAATTAAAGAGAATTTAAAAGAATTGCATGAAATGCCTGAGAATTTAAGGTGAGTTTTCAACACTTTAAGAAAAATTAAACAAAATCTTTTTTACAATCCATTGAATTAAGTAGAATTGAGTTAATTTAGAAGAATTCAAAAGAATTTAAAAGAATTCAGGATAACTTAATAAGAATTCAAAGCGAGAAATGGAAAAAATATTTGAAAATCTCTTCAAATCTTTGAATCCCTACGAAATTCATCACTTCGTGTGAATAAATTCTGCGAAATCCATTAAAATATTAAAATCCCTTTGAAATTCCTTAAAATGATTAAAACCCTTGGAAATCCTTTGAAATTGTTGAAGTCTCTTGAAATGCCTTGGAGTATTTAAAATATTTAAATGTCTTTAAAATCCCTTCAAACTATTGAAATAAATAAAAAAATGTCTGGGAATCTTTTAAAATGTCCTAAAATATTTAAAATCCTCTGATATCTTTTGAAATCCTTGAAACCTGGCAAACGGCAAGGAATTTTTAAAAAATCCTTAAAATATTTCATATACTTTGACCATTTTATCAACTGATCCTCAGGATCAATTAAATAAATACTTTTAAAATCCCAATATAATCCACTGAATTAAGTAGAATTGAGTAAATTTAGAAGAATTCAAGTGAATGACAAAAATACAACAGAATTCCAAAAGAATATGAAAAAATCAGTGTAACTTAATAAGAATTCAGGATTAATTCGAAAAAATAATTAAAAATCTCTTCAAATCATTGAAAACTTACTAACTTCTAACCAAAAATGTGACTAATGACTACAAAAGAATTTAAAAGTATTCAAATGAATTGGAAAAAATGGTAAAAATAAAAAAAATGTCATTGATTTCAGTAAAATTTGAGCGAATTTAGAGCAATTTAAGGGAAATGAGGAGAATGCGATAAAATTCATAAAAAATCAAGCTGAATTTAAAAAGCAATCAAGTGAATTGAAAAGAAGTCAAAAATATGAAAATTTCATTTAATTCAGTAATTTTTAAATAAGCTTAGAAAATTGAAGATAATTAAAAAGAATTTGATGAAATGCCTAAGAATTTAAGGTGAGTTTTCAAGACATAGACCTGAATTGAATAGTGATTAACCAATAAGTAAATTTATTGAAAGAAAAGTAAATAATATGATATTTTCATTTAAAAAAGTGACTCGAAAGTGATTTGAGAAAAAAAGTATTGACTGTGTGGAAGCCCTGATTATTTTTAACAGTTACTTCTTACAAAAATTCCCCGATTTTTGCTATTTTTTCTGAAAATAGCTGACCTTTGTAAGCTTTGATCTAATTATAAATTTTCTTCAAATTCCATTATGGGCTGCAAATAGGGTACCCCATAGGGACCAAATCTTGAAAATAGGGTACAATGGGAGATATAGGGACTGGTATGTGAGGCCTGATATTAACACACATATTTTCCTCACTATTAATTAACATAAATAAATTATTTTACATAAATTACTATTTTTAGTTAATGATTTTCTATTCTGGGTTCAGTATGTAATGTAGGGTGGTCTCCCCTATAGAATTTTCAGGGATCCCATTGGTTCAGTAGTTCAATCACAGGTAAAAAAAGGGGATTTTTTCAACGACAAACAAACCAATTAAAAGAGGATTTCATTTATTATTAAAAACTTTTCATATCATATGGGTATCTCGTAAATATTTAACGAAAATGCCCTCTAAGAGGGCTTTATTTTTTTTTCTTCAATTTATTTATTTTTTTTATTTTTTATTCTTTAATAAGTTTTCTAGTCATTTTTGTATTAAACTTGTTTTACCTGGTCATGAAAAGTCTGTTGAACACTTCAGCAATTTCTATTGATAAAAATAAATAAGAAAATAATTCAAGATGATCAAAGATTGAAAGATCGATAAACAACAGAATTGAAAAATGTTCATTTTTTTATTTTTCTACATGTATTTTAATCAGTAGATAGATTTTGATTCCTTATTCTTATCAATTTTTTTCTAGCATATTCTTTGCAGTACGGAACTCGAAGTTTTTGAAAGTATTTGTCTGAGTAAGTTACGCATAAACAATTTGAAAAACGCAAAAATGACTACTTTAAAACAGTACTTTTTCTGCTTTTGCTCCCTTAGACGTTTAAATTTGTTTCTAATATAAGTTTATCAATTGAAAGCTTTCAGGTGTTCAAAAAATTTTGTAATGTCAGCTAAAAATATATTACAGTATATAAAAACAGAAATTAAAAAAAAAATATTATTCACGAAAGTAACAAAATTATTATAAAATACGCAGTTTACTAGTAAGAAAACACACTTTTCTCGGATAGACCATTTCACGTTTTTATTGCATATTTGAGAAGTATTAAAATTGATTCAAAATTTATATTTATTTATCGCAGGGTTCAGAGTCATTCCTCCATTCCTCACTTTTCTCCTTTTTCTCGCTTTCCGTTTAATTGCTAACTAAATTAACCGAATTCAATAAAAAAATCCAACTATTTTTGATTGAAATTTAATTCTATTTGTTTAAAAAGTCTACTATCACATTTTTTGTTGAAAATAAAAAATTTTTATTTAATAATTTTATTATTTGGGTAAAAATTGAATTATTTTGTTGAAAATTCAACAATTTCGTTCAAAAGTCATCCTTTTTGGTTGAAAATTCAACTATTTTCGTAGAATATTGAACCATTTGGTTGAAAATGAACTTTTTTGTTAAAAATTCATCATTCAGAGTTAAAACCCCAAATCTTTTGAAGGAAATTCCTATGTTTGACTTAAAAATTAGACAATTTGGTTAAGATTTTTTTTTCTATATTTATTGAAAAATCTTTTTTGGTGGAAAATTCAACTATTTTGTTGAAAATTCGTCTTTTTAGTGAGAAATAAATTTTTTGATAGAAAATTAATTTTTTCGGCTGAAAATTAAACTGTTTTGTAGACTGTGAATCTTTTTTACTTAAAAATTCAAAAATTTTGTAGAAAGTTCAACAATTTGGCAGAAAAAAAAAACGATTTGGTTGAAAATTAACCTTTCCGAACAAACTGAACTATTTGGTTAAAAATGAACTTTTTTTGTTAAAAATACATGATTTCATCGATTTTCATTGCATTTTTTTATTTTTACTAAAAAATTTGTTCTGGTTGTAAATTAAACTATTTTGTTGAAAATACATCTTTCTTTGGTGAAAAATTGAACTTTTTGGTTGAAAGTTGAATTACTTTGTTAGAAACTAATTATTCTGGTTGAATATTTATCATTTTTGTTGAAAATTTATTTCTTTAGTTGAAAATAAACTTTTTTTATTAAGAATTCATTTTCCCGGCTGAAAATTAAACTGTTGCGTACGAAATTCATATTCCTGGCTTGAAAATGAGCCTTTTCGCAGAAAATTGAACGATTTAGTTAAAAGTCAACCTTTTGTTGAAAATTCATAATGTCGGGTTGAAAACTCAACTGTTTTGTAGAAAATTCGTCTTGTTGGCTTGAAAATTCATATTTTTTGGTTGAAAATTTTCTCATATCTTTACTGAAAAATCTGTTGTAAAAAAATTGTACTATTTTTTTGAAAATTCATCTTTTTGATTGGAAATTCTACTACAAGTTGAACTAATTTGTTAAAAATGCATTTTTCTGGATGAAGATTCATACTTTTAGTACAAAATTAATCTTTTTGGTTGAAAGTGTACTACTTTTTTTGTAAATTCTTTTTTATTTTCAAATCCAATACTTGAGAATTCAATAATTCGGTAGAAAATTCAACGATTTGGTTGAAAATACAACTCTTATATTGAAAATGCAATATTTTCACTTAAATTATTAGGAATTTGAAGCGATTCAATTTGAATTTAATGTTGGTTTCCACAATAATTTTATCTAGAAGAATTCATTCAGCTACTTTCGAGAATAAGCACCTTATTTCCCCTGTTTTTAGAGAATATTTGCCTGTGAAGCCTGTTACCTCTATAAAGATGTTTTTGATCTGCAACTATGTATTTGAAATTATCAAAAAAAATCTCTTTAAAGGCGTCTTGTTTTATAATATCTTAAATTTCTGTGTATGATTCTTAAAAAATAATCAAAAACTTGAAAAAAAAGAAGAATGCATCAAAATTCTCGATTTTAGGGGATTTTTTCTTAATTTAAGGGTAAAAGAGGTGAAAAGAATAAAATTTGAGACAGTGATCCTTGAATTTAATTTAAAATAAAAACGTAAAAAGATTTGCATACCTTTCCTAGGGCTGCAAAAGGATCTGCTTGTTCCCACGAGATGGGTGCAGGAGGTCGGGCTTTTTCTGGTAAGCTTTCTGGCACTGCTACCAGAATGAAAAATACGTCGAGAACAGCAATGGCGGTGGCGAGGGCTACAGCGACATTTTCTCCATAATTTGTCATTATATATGCTCCCAGTGCAGGACTTATTACCATACTTGCAGCAAAAGTAGCAGAAACCTAGTAAAAAAAAGGAAACAACATTATAGATGAAAATTTTCAGAAAATATTTCAGTAACTAATTTTAAACTCATCGAGGGTGGTCGCAAAACATCATTTTCTAAATTTTCTGACTCTTCACTAACTAATTTTTTATTTCCCCTGACCATTAATATTTAAAGATCGAAATTCTAATCTTGTAACATTTTTAATATAGCATCTTTTATAAATGGAATAAAACAATTTTTAATTTATAAGTTTTTTATTCATTATTTTTAGGGCTGCCATTGATTATAGTAAAACTGTAGAATTTAGAAGAATTCACGTAAGTTCCAAAAAATTCAAGAGAATTCTGAAGAATTCAAAAGAATTGAGGATAAATTAATCAGAATTCCGGGTAGATTTCAAATGAATTCAAACAAACTGCAAACATTGTTTAAAAATCTTTGAAACTCTACGAAACCCATCACTTCTTGTGAATAAATTCTTTGAAATTTATTAAAATATTATAAAATCCCGTGAAATTCTATGAAATCAAATGATATTTTCTGAAATCCTGTAAAATTATTTAAAATCCTTGGAGATCCCTTGACATTTTTTCAATCTCTAGAAATCTTCTAAAATACCCTACAATATTTCATAGTCTTTCAAATCCCTTTAAATTATAATATTAAAAACAATTAAACATATCTAGGAATCTTTTCAAATTCCCTCAAATATTTCAAATCCTTTGACGTCCCTTGGAACTTTTTAAAGCCCTTGTAAATTCCTTGGAAGCTTAAAAAATGTGTAATCTAAAAATCTTAAAAATCTTTGGAACACCTTCAAATTATTGAAATCCATTAAAAATGCCTTGAAATCTTTTAAAATAACTTAAAACATCCACAATCCCTTGGTAGCCCTTTAGATTACTGAAATCAATTGAAAATGTTTTAAAATACCCTAAAATATTTGAAATCCTTTAAAATCTTTTGAAATCCCTTGAAATTTTTTTAAACTTTCCAAAATTTCTGGGAATTTAAAAAAATACTTTTAAATATTTCAAATCGTTTAAAATCCCTTTAAGCTTTTTAAAGCTCTTGAATTGGAATCTTTTAAAGGACCTCAAAATGTTTAAAATCCTTCGCAATCCCACAAAGTTACTGAAATCAATTGGAAATGTTTTAAAATACCCTAAAATATTTGAAAGTCTTTACAATATTTAAAAAAATTTTAAAGCATTTCAGAATTTCTTGGAATTTTTAAAAATACCCTAAAATATTTAAAATCCTTTTCCAACTTTTTTTGAAATACCTTGAAACTTTTGAAAGCTCTTAAAAATTTATTTGGATTTTTCAAAATTCCCTAAAATATTTTAAATCCTTTGAAATCCCATGAAATTACTGAAATCAATTGAAAATTCTTTGGAATCTTTTAATATACCATAACAATTTTTAAATCCATTAAAAGTTCAAACCTTGTAATATTTTTAACCCGTAGAAGGCACACTGGTGCGAATTCGCACCAACATAAATTTCAATTTTGTAGAATTCAAAGGGAAATGAATTCAAATTTTACATGGGTTAATTTATTTATAAAAAAGTGACAAAAGTGATATTTTTAATTAAGAAAGTGATTATTGTGACTTCGTTTTATTAAAGCTACGAAAAAAATATTTGAGAAAAAAAGTCAAAATAATTCTTCATACATAAATTCCCTGACTTATGTAATTTTTTTTTTTCAAAATCCCTGACTTTTCTGCGGCCACCCTGATCAATTGAATATGAATTCTCTAAACCTGGAAAGTATCTGAATCTGAAAAATCAATGCATAAGGATATCAGGCCTCGAGTTAACTTCAATGATAAAAAATAGTGTAAATATTGTCACAGATTTGAAAAAATAGTGTCAAAAGTTTATTCATTTCGGCTGAAAAAACTAGTATTAAATTTTCAGATAAGAATTCATCTTTTCAAATTATAAATCTTATTATTTGGTTTGATTGCAATTTTTTTTTCTTTTTTGGCCAAGAAATTTTTGTTGTTGAAAATTTTACTATTTTCTTGAAGATTCATCTTTTTTGTTTGAAGGTTCATTTCTTTCTGTAAAAATTTCACCACTTTTTGGTTAAAAATGCAACTGTCTGGTTAAAAATAAATCTGTTTCGGTTGAGGATTCAATTATTTTGTTGGAAATTCGTTTTTATTGATTAAGTCCAACTGTTTTTTTTTTAGTTGTTAGTTTTTTTTGTTGATAAAAAGTAATATTTTCCCCTGAAAATTTAATTATTTTTTTGAAAATTCTACTGATTGGTTGTAAATAAGCTTTATTATTGTTGATTCATATTCTCGGGTTGAAAATTCAACTGTTTGATAGAAAATGCTTTTTTGGGGGATAAAAATGCAACAATTCAATTGAAGATTCATAATTTTATTAAATTTTTTTTGTTCTTAAAAAGTAATTTTAGTTGAAAATTGGTTTGTTATGGTTAAAAAGTAATTATAGTTGGAAATTCTTTTGTTTTGGTTATAAACAGTTATTTTAGTTGAAAATTCTTTCTTTTTTTTTTATTAAAAAGTAATTTTTTAAACTGAAAATTCAACTGTTTGGTGAAAAATTCAACTGATTGATTGTAAATAAACTTTATTATAATTCATATTCTTCGTTTAAAAATTTAACTTTTTTAAAATAAAAAATTCGTCTTTTTGGCATGGAAATTCAACAATTTAGTAGACAATTGAACTATTTGGTTAAAAATGTATGTATTTTTGTTGAAAATTCGCCCTTGTTGGTATAAAATAAATTTTTTAGTTACAAATCCAGTATTTTGTTGAAAATTTGTTTTTGCTGGTTAAATCCAAATGTTTTTTTTATTTTTAATTAAAGTTTTTTAACTGAAATATCAACTATTATATTTTTCGTTAAAAAATTATCTTTTAGGTTCAAAACTCAACTCCTTGGTTGAATGTTGAGCTAATTTCTTGAAAGTGCTTTTTTCTAAATTCGTTGTTTTTTTGGTTGAAAATTATTTTTTTAACCCAAAATTTAACTATTTGGTTAAAAATTCAACTAATTGGTTGCAAATCAACTTTATTATTGTTAATTTACATTCTCGGTTTGAAAATTAATTTTTGTTTTAAATAGATAATTCGTTTTCTTGGCAAGGAAATTCAACAACTTAGTATAAAATTTAACTATTTGGTTGAAAATTTATGTATTTTGTTGAACATTCGTCCTTTTTGGTAGAAAATAAATTTTTTAGTTACAAGTCCAGTATTTTGCTAAAAATTCGTTTTTGTTGATTAAATCCAACTGTTTTTTATTTTAAATTGAAATTTTTTTATTGAAATATCAACTAGTACATTTTTTGTTGAAAATTTATCTCTTTAGAATGAAAAGTCAACTCATTGGTTTAAAGTTGAAGTACTTTCTTAAAAGTTCTTTTTTTTTTTTGTTAAAAATTAATTTTTTCAACGGCAAATTGATCTTTTTTTAGAAAATTAAACAGTTTTGTAGACCATTTTTTTATTGAAACTGAATTTTATTAAATGAAAATGTAACTATTCTATTTTTGGTTAAAAATAGATTTTCTTTAGTTTAAAAATTCAACTATTTACTTCAAAATTTGTAGAAATGAAAAAATATGAACTAAAAATTGCTCAAATAACATTTGGACTAACAGCTCATTCATTATTCAAATTATTTATTTGAAATTTTATGTAACTCAATGAAAATTCGTCTTCTCTGGTTGAAAATTCAACTACTTGATTCCAGATTAATGTATTTTGTTGAGAATTCATGTTTTTGGCAGAATATTAATACTCTGTGATGAAAATTCATCTGTTTGGTTGAAAATTTAACTATTTCGTTGAAAACTTGACTGTTTTGTATAAAGCTCATTTTTTTCTTTAAAAATGGAACTGTTTGGTTGAAAATGAATCTATTTGGGTTGAGGATTCAACTATTTTGTGGAAAGTTGGTCGTTTTTGGATCAATTCAACTGTTTTTGATTAAAAATGTAAATATTTTCTTGATTGAAATATCAACTAATACTAAATTGCATTTTTTATAAAATCACCTTAAAATTGAGGTAAGTGGTTTAAAATATCAGAAAAAAATTACTTAATTTAGGCATGGCCCCTAATCAGCCATTAAAACAATTTCCCGGTATATTGGAATAGGTTGAGATGGACATATTATTTTAGCCAACTATTGAAGGAGTTCAAAAATATTTTTCAAGCAAAAGTAAAGAAATAGTAGCATTAGCGGAAAATTGTGTGACAATAGTGTCTTTATTGCGATTTTTTTTTTTAAATAGTAGCAAAATAGTGTCTTCAGGCAAAAAAGTGTTAAATAGTGTAAATAGTGTGTTGATACCGAGGCCTGGGATCACAGAAAAAAACTGATGGTATGAAATATTGCAGGAAATCGGTTAATCAGGGTAAACGCGAGGTTGGTACTCCGAACTGACTATTACCCTGCTTGAAGGATAACACCAGAGTGAGGTAAACTTTCCGTGGAAAGTTTACCTCAGTTTGGGGGCAATCAATTGACTATTACCCTGCTTGAAGGATAACCACAGAGTGAGGTAAACTTTCCACGGAAAGTTGACCTCAGTTTGGGGTAATCGACTGAATATTACCCTGCTTGAAAGATCACCTACACCGCTTCTTTCCCCCAGTTTTTCTGTGATATTGAAAATAGTTTTTTTTTAACAGATATAAAAAAAAGTGACGTACCAAACCGTATGCCAGAGATCGCTGGCTCTCTTCAGTGACGTCAGCAACATAGGCAAATACTACTGAGAATGTACAGGCGAAAACACCACTTATGGAAATCATGGCGAAGAACCACCACGTGTTAATGCTCATTAAAGGAATAGGAGCGCAAGTAAAGGCCACTGTGATAAGTAAGAAGAATTTCCGGCCCCACACGTCCGATAATGCACCGATCAGTGGGGCCGAGAGAAATGACAGGATTCCTTTGATACCCATTATGAGACCGTTCATCAAGAATGTATGATCAGGGAATGTCTCGTTTAGCACTGATATTATTGGCATTGTCAGTAAACCCCACGCGAAGAACTCCAGGAATATCACCACCAGGGCATGATATACACTCGCCTCTCCAACCCCCGAACTCTGAAAACAAAGAAAAAACAACATTTTTATAACAACTGACATTTTATTATTACTAGTATTATTATTACTACTTATTTATTAATACTAGGTATTAAAAACTACAATTGGTAACAGAGGGTAGGGGGGGGGGGAGGGGGGCACGTGGTCAAATTTATTTCTTAGTTAAGATATTTTCACGTCTATGAATCACTAAAAAACAAAAGCTTAACAATTTGGTAGAACATTCAAATATTTAGTCGAAAGATGAACTACTTTCTTCAAAAATCATTTTTTTTTAGTTGCAGATTCATCATTTTAGTTAAAAATTAATTTCTTTTTCATTTCAATTAATTTCTTTCTTCTTCATGTTGTCTTGGTTCAAAATTTAACTATAAAATTGATCTTTTTTGGTAGAATTTTAATCTTTTTGGTTAAAAATGCAACCTTCAGATATTTTTGGCTGAAAAAAAATCATGAGTGATGTTGAAAATACAAAATAGGAAAAAAAATATCTCTGAAGCCTTAATAATAATTTAAGTATTCGAAAAAAATACTTGAAAAAAAAAAAGTAGACAATCGGAAAAAAATGGGAAGGCCCGTGTGACCGTTACAGGTAAAAAAAATTAGAGAATGAGTCTTTTTAATTGAAATCAACTGTTCTAAATTTAAAATTTTAATCTTTTTTGCATGAAATGCCAACTTTTACATTTACCGTTGAAAATTATTCGTTTTTTTTTTTGTTGCAAATTACTTTTTGAACTTAAAATTTAACTATTCCACTTTTAGTAGACAATTTATCTTTTTTAGATGAAACTTCCACTATTTCATTGAAAATTTATCTACTATATTAAAAATTGGTCTTTTTTGGTAGAAAATTAATCTTCTCGGTTAAAAATACAACTGTTCGGTTGATAATTTATGCAATTTTGTTTAAAATTCTTTTTTCGTTGTAGAAAAATAATATTTTGGTTAAAAATTCAACCTTTTTTTTGACAATTAAAGTGTTTTTGATTTTAAATGAAAATATTTTGTAATTGAAATATTAACTATTACATTTTTTGTTGAAAATTCATATTTTTAGCTTTGAAATGCATTTTTTTTTGTTAAAAATTAATTTGTTAAAACTGAAAATTTAACAGTTTGCGTAAAATTCAACTATTTGGTTTAAAATGAACTTTTTTGTTGAAAGTTTACATTTTGGGTTGAAAGTGCAACTGTTTTGCGGGGAATTCGTTTTTTTGTTGCTGAATTTTCTTTTTGTAATCAAAATTCAACTATTGCATTTTTTGTTGAAAATTAACTTTTTTGTTTTGTTTGAAGATGCATCTCTTTGGTTAAAAATTTAACTATTCCATTTTTAGAAAATTAATCTTCTTAGCTGAAAAATCATCTTTTGGTTAAAAATGCAACTGTGGTTTTAAATTAATCTGTTTTGGTTAAAGATTTCACTGTTTTGTTGAAAATTATTCTTTTTTGTTGAAAAGTCTTTTTTTTTTGTTGTTAAAAATTAATTTTGTTATCTGAAAATGTATCCTTTATAAGTTGAAAAATCAATTATTTGTTAGAAAATTCATTTTTTCAGATTCGCCTCTTTGGTTGGAAATTTTAATTTTTTAATAAAAATTTGTTTTGTTTTTGATTAAAAATTAATTTTTTAATCTGAAAACTTATACTTTATAAGTTCAAGAATCAACTATTTACTGTTTAATGTATTTTGTTGAAAATTCGTCTTTCTGGTTAGAAACTTAATCTTGTTTGTTGAAAATTTATCTTTTTGATTAAGGAGTCAAACATTTACTATAAAATTAAAGCATTTGGTTGAAAATGCTCTTATCAAATTCTCTTATCAAGGAGATAACTCAACAAATTGTGAGGAATTTTGACTTGAAAAAGGGATTTCTTTGATTCCCCTCTTCTAAATAAGAATTACATTTTTTCCCCAAAATTCCCTGTTCCAAGTAAAATTCAATTTTTTTACGGAAACTCTCTGTCCTAAAGTAAAATTATAATTCTCAACGCATTTTCCTGTTCTAAATTGAACCTAAAATAAAAAATTATAATTCTTTACGGAAATTTACAGCTCTATCTCAGAATTATATTTCTTTTAGAAAATTTCCTGTACCAAAGTCAAAATTTCAATTTGTTGCGGAAATTGCTGTTCTAATTGTTAAAATTATATTTCTTCACTAAAAATACCCTTTCCCTGCGACTTTTGTCTGTACACCAGATTTGAAGATTTCAAAAGATTAAAAAGATTTCACAGTTATTTAGAATATTATTTTATATCTTTATAAAAAAAAAAAAAATAAAAGTTATATTAGAACTTGAACTTTTAAAAATTATGAATTTTCTCGAAAATATTTAGTGTTCCGATAAATCTGGGAATAAATTTTATTTACTTATCCATAATCAATTAAAATTAGATTTAACATATTAGAAATATTTAAAAATAATAAAAATGACAAAATATTTCAATGATTTCTAAAAAATTTCAAGAGGGTTCAAAAGATTTTGAGGAATTCAAAAGAATTCAAGTGATTTCAAACATTTCACAGTTATTTAGAACATTTCTGTTTTTATAAAAAAAAAACTAGATTAGAACTATAAATTCTTAAAATTATGATTTGTTTCCTAAAATATTTTGTTTATTTTTTATAATGATGTTATTTTGCAGTTTCAATTTATCAGGCAGGATCGATAATCGAATGGAAAACATTTATATTTGATTCATAATTTAATAAACGTGAAAATAAATCATGTTCACTATCGTTTTTATTTGTCAATAATAAATGAAGATTGAAGCTTTAAAAATAGATTTTAAACTAGAAGCTTAGAATTTCGTGAACGAGAATATTGCATAATTGTAAAATAAAACAGATTTCGAGGCTTTTTTACCATTTTAATCTAAAATAGAGGACATTTAGAAAAATGTATCCAAATACAGGAGTTTCAGGGGTCAAAAATAAAAGGGGACTTTTACGGGAAAAATGGGCAATAAACAATAAACAATAATAATGCAATGGACAATAATAATTTCAAGAAATATCGATGCTGAAGGATACAAAAAAAATTATTACCACGCTCAAATACTAAACTAAAATTTTAACTAAAATTAAAATTATTTTTTTTATTTCTATATTAAAAAATGAGAATTTGCACAAATCTTTTAACCACAACTTGTATTTATTTTTTAAAGAATTTTTTATACAATAAAACCATTTTCTAAAAAATGTTTGTTACCTAGTTATGTACCGCCATTCTTCAATTATTTTTAAAAAATACTTGAAATCGGTATAAATAAAAATAATTTCTTTAAATTTTTCTTGTTTTTCAATATCTTAAATGTCTAATGATGATTTTTGAAAAATTAATCTAAACTTAAAAGGGAAAAGGGGGGAGAGTTTTTTCTTGAATTGCTACGTACCCCTCAGTTCATTGAAAAAAATTGTTAATTAATTAAATACAATTGTCATTTGGCACGTTTTGTGTTTGATAAAGAGATACAAGCAAAAATGAATAAAAAATTCAGGAAATTCTCTAAACATTAGAAACTCAATATTAAATCCAGTACATTCAAAGTGCATCGTAATGGATTGCACAGAGGAATAAAAATCCTTAATCATATTTTTATTGCTGAAGAGTTGGCGTTTTTATTCCTTCAATAAAGTTCAATTGTTCGGTCGTCCGACCCATTAAATTTTGAATTCCATTCACTCAAGTCGGTTTCGATTCTCAGTTTCGGTGTAAACTGGTATCTGGATAAAATTCAATTATGTAATTATGTGGATGATAATCAATTTCATTCAATTTTAACAATAAAAATTCGTTTTATCTATTATGATACAAAAATTAATCTCAAGATCCTTTTCAAATCCTTTCCAATACTTAACTATTTAAAATTAAACTAATAAACTATTGAAACTATTAAAGTTATTATTATAATAAGAAAATGTTAATTTTTTACAATATATATTTTTTCATGAAAAGGGGAAAAATAGGGGAAATATTAAACATGAATTTTTACATGTGGAAAAGAAAACACAATCATTTTATAAGGAATTATATATTTTTAAATAATTTTAAAGGATTATTTAATGACTTCTGACCAGTAAAGAATTTATTTAAAAAAATTGATATATTTAGGTTGGAAATCCTATCATGGAGATATAAATAAGTCCGACAAGGAAAATCGGTTAAAAACAATTGTTATATGTTATTTTCTATTTTAAGAAATACCATCAACAATAATAAAATGTTTTTTTGAAATGTTTTTTTTTTTTAATGTTCTTTTCAAATGTTTTCTTTTAAATTCTTTTGGAATTTCTTTCTTTGGAATTCTAACTTTGAAATGTTCTTAAACTCAAATTAAAAATAGTACAAGTTTGAGTCCCTAAAATAATTTAGATTTCAAAAATATTTAATTTGTATTGATTCAGCGAAAAAATATTTTAGCCTTAAAGATTTATTTAAATCCCAAATAGTTTAGTTTGAAATCGTTCAAATAAACATTTGTAAATTTTGTATTGGTAAGATTTAAGAATAAACTTCTAGACTGTTTAACTCTCCTATCAATTTTGAAGTTTTAACTTTAAGTTGTTTAAATTAGAACATTCAACTTTGCAGTTCATCAACTTGGAATATTCCATTTTTTAATTATTTAACTTTGTACATTTCAATAAAAAATTTTTCACTTTTTTAAGTTTTTTTTTATGACTATATATTTTTAACTGTCCTAATTTTATACTGGATGACAACTTCTGTTTCCTTGAATTTTCAACTGTTAAAAGTAAAGCTGAAATAAACAATTTTTAAGACAGACATTTTTTATTCAAACGTTCAACGGAAGCTTTTAATACTTTTTAATTGCACAACTGTAACATTTGCAATGCTCCAAATTTAAGAAAGCATCAACAAATTTTCAAAATTATAGCATTTTAAGCAAGAAACATTGAAAATATTTAAAAATATTCTCTTAAAATTAGCTTTTTAAAATAAAAAATAATTACAAATTTTCCCAGGAATATTGTACTTCAAAACCCTGAAAATTCTACATTTTGTTTAAAAATATTTGAAAGCTTTTCACATTTTCAAATTATTTTTTAAATTAGTTCAAAACTCCCGAATATCTTTTAAAATGAATAGTATTTTTCCTCAAAT
Source organism: Andricus quercusramuli (assembly GCA_932178445.1). NCBI lineage: Eukaryota > Metazoa > Arthropoda > Insecta > Hymenoptera > Cynipidae > Andricus > Andricus quercusramuli. The sequence continues at coordinate 17,979 of CAKNXH010069559.1, forward strand.
GTTTTAAGAAATCTTTCAAAATTAAAAATATTGTCTTGAGGATTGCCTTAAAATCTTCTAGATTCTTTTTTTTACTATATAATTTTTCTGTTATTATATATATTATTATATATATGTCTATATAATTTTGTGTTCAAAATTGACCAAAAAAGTTTGATAAAAAAAAATTATAACGATTCAAGGCTTCTTACTTCAAACAATTCAGTTTTAAATTGTTTAGTTTTGAATATTTGATTTATAATTACTCATTTTTAATGAACTTAACTCAATTTACTTAATTTTTAACAAAATAAACAACCAACTTTTTTAAATGATGAATTTTAAACCAAATAGTTGACTTTTCAACCTACAAATTTGAATTTTCAATCAAATGTTCGCATTTAAAAAAAAAAAAAGATGAAATTTTCAACCGTAAATGAAATAGTTAAATTTACTGAGATTAATTTTTATTAAATATATAAATTTTCAACAAAATAGTTGAATTTTCAACTAAAAAAGAACAATTTTCAACCAAAAATAAGAATGCTAAATTTTCAGTTAAAAAAGAAGTTTTAACCAAAACGAAACGAATTTTCAACAAAATCGTTAAATGTTCAATCAAAGAGAGAAATTTTCAATTAAAGCGATGAATTTTCAACTAAATAGTTGAATTTTCAACCAAGTGGTCGAATTATCAAAGAAAAAATAAAAATTTCAACCAAAAATTCAATTATAAAATGTACAGATACAGAAATTTTTACCAAAACAAAAGAATTTGTAAACTAAAAGGACGAATTCTCTATAAAACAAGTGAATTTTTCACCCAGAAAATAATAATTTTCAAACAAGAATATTAATTTTCTATAAAAAAGACGAATTTTCAACCAAATAAATTTTCAACGAAATAGTTGAATTTTCGACTAAAAAATAGCAATTTTCAACTAAGAATTGAATAGTTAAATTTTCGGTTAAAAAACTTAATTTTTAACATAAACAAAACGAATTTTCAGCGAATTAGTTAAATTTTTAATCAAAGAGAGCAATTTTTAATTTAAGCGATAAATTGATAACTGGAAATTTTCATCCTAAAAAGTTGAATTTTCAAATAAATGGTCGAATTGTCAAAAAAATTAATAAATGAATTTTCAACTAAAAATTTAATTATAAAATTTACAGTTACAAACAAGTTTCCAATAAAATTATTAAATCTTCAACCAAACAATTGCATTTTAAAACAAAATACATATATATGAAATTTTATCAAAACAAAAGAATTTACAAACCAAAAATATTAATTTTCTATCAAAAAAGACGAATTTTTAACGAAATAAATTTTCAAAAAAATAGTTGAATTCTAATTTAACTTTAATTTAATAAATTAAAATTTTTAATTGAATAGTTAAATTTTCAGTTGAAAAACTTAAATCTTAACAACAAAAAAACGAATTTTCAACGAAATAGTTAAATTTTTAATTAAAGAGAGCAATTTTTAATTATAATGATGAATTTTTAATCAAAAAGTTAACTTTTCATTCTAAAGTTTGCATTTTCAATCAAATGGTCAAATATTCAATCAAAAATTTAATAGTAGTAAAAAGTCTTAAACCACAAAAGATTAATTTTCAACCAATTACATTTTGTACTAAAATATAAGAAATTTCTACAAAAACAAAAGAATTTTTCAACCAAAAACAAATTTTCTACAAAACAAATGAATTTTTATCCCAGAAAATATGAATTTTCAATTAAATAGTTCAATTTTCTACCAAAAAGATGAATTTTCAACAAAGAAGATTAATTTTTTAGTTAAAAAGACGAATTTGCAACCAAATAAATGTTCAACAAAATAGTTCAGTTTTAACCAAAGACAGGAGTTTTCAATTAAAATTATGACTTTTTAACCAAACAGTTGAATTTTCAACAAGAAAGTTAATTTTCAACCAAGGAAGATGAATTTGCAACTAAAAAAAAAAAATTTTTAAGAAATTTCAAACCGTAAATGGAATAGTTAAATTCACAGTCAAAGAAAACAATTGTCAAGCAAATTAAAAAAAAAATCCCATCTACTCCGATCAACTCCTTATAAGTTTTCAAAACTGTATTTTAAAATTCTTCAAATCGAAAATGAACGCTTGGAAACGATGACCCAAAATAGAAAACGTTTAAAGTAAAAGACTTTAGTATTACGCACAGTAATAAGAATTATGTTAAATTGCATTAATATCATATGATTAGATAGATTTTTCTTCTAAAAATAAATTTAGTGTTATTTCCCGGTGTCAAAAAATTCCTGGTTTCCCGGTCCAGCGATTAAATCCCTCTATCTTGCTCCTGCGCCTGAATTTAAGACTCTTTGATGCAAAAAAAAAAGAGTAATCACAAAAGATTCGAACAAATTGTAAAATATTTTTCTCTCGCTAAATCAGAATTAAACTAAAGTCCGCCTGCCAAAATTGGCAGGAATGTAAGATGTGGCAGCTGACCTTGAGATGCTGGTAACATCGCTGATAGAGTGTTCTTGTATCACTAAGTTCAACGGTGGCACTTTCCTGGTTATTGTGCAATTCGGAACAAGAGGGGCCCAAGCCCTCCGCCTGGCCCTGTGCCCCAGGGGGCATGACCCCTAAACGGCACTTTTACTTGAACCTTTCCATTTGTAAAAATTCTGGTCACATGTTGACATCATCGATTTACCATATCCAAGCACAAAATCACTTCCTCACTATTCAATAGTCCCCAGTCCTTCCACTATTCATGTACCCTCCTTTTTCAAAAAATCAGATCACAGCCACATTTTCCTCCACTCACCACCAAACGATTCCACATCATATTTTTGATATTGCTCTTCAACTTTAAATATCTACAAAAATCCTCCAACTTGTGCTTCAACACTGCAGGTTTAGAACCTGATAAAAAAATATCAATACTCAACAATCCTTGTGCATAATTACTTTGTGCTCTTAATTATCAATTCAACAAAATATCAATCACAGTCGAGACAGTTTCTCTCGATTATATTTAAAATCACCTTTGAATATTATCACTATTAAATCTCTAACGTCAACGATTCTATTTAACAACCGACGAGTCTAGGTATTTTCACTCTGGGTATTTTTAGCCCACGTAGAGAAGCTGAGATCAAATTTGTGAGAAAAAGAAAAAAAGAAATGAAATTTCACTCCTCGATTGGGAAAGGGGATCGAGGCCTGGAACCTCGGGTACCAGATGACAACTGAGGGGAAAAAAAGCAGGTGCGGGTTTTAATCGGAGGAATTCAAAGATGTCCGCAGGGGGTGAGAAGGAGACACTCGTCGACTCGAGTGCGTGAATCAGAGCGTGAATTGTTCGCGACGGTATGATTATGCGCGATTCATTGATTTTTGAGGTCATTAGAGTCCCAGGATCGAAATGTTGTCAAGTACTTCATCAATGAATTGTCAGCAGCACCACGTCGTCCACACAGGGGTGGAGTTGGACTGAATCTGAAGGCTCTCTGCACACCTTGTCGATTGCCAATGTCACTTGGTCTTATTATTAGAGATTCTTGATGGCTCACTGGCACTCACGATTAATCCAATTTGTGAATCTTGGGCGAAAAATTGACGAGGATTTTTGGGAAGAAGGAGCGACTGGAAAGTTTACGCAAGAGCACAAACCTCTGCATTGCAACCCTTCCCACCCCTCAGAGTAGACTGTCAGCCCTCTTGGCTGACTGGCCTGTATCGGCCGTAAATCCATAACCAGTTTGCGGTAACTTTCGATAGGGGCTGTTTTCTCTTCTTTTTTACCACGGCCGATCAATCTGGTCTTGTCGGCCGAGTTGTCGAGGGCAAATGATCATGATGAGACACGAGGCAGGCAAATTAATCCAACTAGTGTGCTGACCCGCTGATGCTCCTCGTAACGTCATTGATTCCAATGACAACAGTAGTTCCAACGCAAGAGCCAATGCATCAGATCAGCTGTTCCAGTAATTCCGGGCCGCTGCTGATTGGAGTAAAAAATTCAATGAAGAATACAAGCACTGCATTCGCGGTCTTATCGATCCGTCGCAACAACGTTAATTCAATTAACGCTTGTCTTGTTTTTAATTAGATGATTGGTGTAAATTTACTGTGTCAAAATTCGCTAATTTTCCAGAGTTTTTCAGAATTAAGTGAAGATGTTCTCACACCAGGGGAAATAGGGCGATTTTTCTACAAAAATAGAGGGATGATAGAAGAAACAATTATTTTAAATAAAAAAAGTTAATTTTCAACCAAATAGTTCAATTGGCAACACAATAGATGAATTTTTACCAAAAAGATTAATTTTTAACCGAGAAGATTAATTTTTTAGCAAAAAAAAAAACGAATTTTCAAAAAAGATCAATATTCAACCCAAAATGAAATAGTAAAATTTCCAGTTAAAAAACATAATTTTCAACAAAAAAGAAATCGCAACAAAATAGTTGAATTTTCTTCAAAAATAAATGAACTTTCAACAAAATAGTTAAATCATCAAACAAAAAAATATTAATTTTAAACAATGCACTTGCATTTTAAACCAAAAAATATGAAATTTCTACCAAAAGAGAAGAATTTTCTACATATCAGTTGAATTTTTAATTTACAAAATATGAATTTTTAACAAAAAAGTTAATTTTTAACCATATAGTTCAATTGACGACTAAATAGATTATTCTTTACCAAAAAGATGAATTTTTAACCAAGAAAATTAATTTTCAAGCAAAAAAGACACATTTTCAACGAAATACATACATTTTTAACAAAATCGTTGAATTTGCTAATAAAGAACTAATAAACTGAACTAATAAAGATCAATATGCAACCCAAAATGAAATAGTAAAATTTCCAGTTAAAAAACATAATTTTCAACCCAAAAAACAAGAATTTGC
>CAKNXH010069560.1:0-22888 GCA_932178445.1 Andricus quercusramuli
CTTCAATGATTTCATAAAGATTTCAAAGATTTCTGAAAGATTTAAAAAACTTCACAAAGACTTCAATCATTTCTCAAAGACTTTACAAATATTTCACAAGGATTTCAACAATTTCACAAATATTACCGAATATTTCAAAAACATTTCAAATATTTCGCAAAGATTTTTAAAGAATTCACAACGATCTCACAAAGACTTCACAAAGATTTTACAAAGATTTCAATAATTTCCCAACAATTTCACAAAGATTCTGTAGAATTCGAGGCATAATTTAAAAAATTGCATGAAAATCTTCCATAGACTTTTTTGACAATTTTAGAAATCTTTTAAAATCTTTTTAAATATTCTCTTTAAATTAATTTTTGAGAATGAAGAATCATTACCAATTTTCCTAGGAATTTAAGAAAAATTTTCTCTTGAAATTAATTCAAGTTTAAATATAATTTTGAACTTTTTTGAAACTTCTAAATATCTCTTCAACTTACTCGAATTTTTTTATAAATTATTAAGTGTTCAATTGTTATTTATACATAAAAATCTAACAGTTTCACTAACAACTTAGACATTTTTTAAAGCTTAATCTAAACAATCTTTTTTGGCTGAAATATAAACCATTACATTCTTCGTGAAGAATTTAACTTTTTTGTTTGGATTTTTTTTTCTTTCTTGGTTAAAAATCTTCAGCATTTTATTGAAAATTTGTCTTTTTATAAATGTTCTTTTTTGGCTGTAAAATATTTTTTAGTAAAAAAATAATATATTTTGATGAAATTTCGTTTTTTTGGACGAATTCAATAGTTTTTAATTTTAAATAAAAAATGTTGTTGAAATGTCAACTTATACATTTTTTTTTAAATAAATCTTTTATGGTTAAATATTTAACTACTTGGCTACAAGTTAAACTACTTTTTAAAAAGTTAACTACTTTGTTACTTCTTTTTCTTTTGAAGAGCCATAATTTTCGTGAAAATTACATGTGTTGTGGTTGAAAATTCATATTTTCCGGTTATAAACTAAACTGTTTTGTAGAAAATTTGTCTTTGGCTTGAAAATTTAATAATCTAGTTGAGATTTGTTCAGGAACTCTACTATTTTTTATTTAAAATTAAAATCTTTTTCAGTTGAAAATTCAACTACTTAGTTGAAAGTGTAACTACTTTGTTAAACATTTCGTTTTTTATTTAAATATTCATCTCCACAATTGAAAATGTATCTATTTTGTTAAAAATTCCTCCCACTTTTTGTTGAAAATTCAACTGTTTTTTAATATTCATTTTTTTGAGTTAAAAATTCAATTAATTGGTTAAAAAGTAACTTTTTTGTTAAAAGTTCACATTTTCGGGTAGAAAATTATACGTTTTCATAGAAATTTTTTGTTTGTTTGGTTTAACAATTTTACAATTTGGTTGAAAAATAACATTTTTTAATTCAACTGCTTTGTAGCAAATTCTTCGTTTTGTTTGAAAATACAACAATTTAATAGAAAATTCAACTATTCAGTTGAAAATTCGTCTTTTGGCTTGGAAATTCAACAATTGGCTTGACATTTTTTTTCCTTTCTTACTGAAAAAACTTTTTTGGTGAAAGATTCATCTCTTTGGTTGAAAATTAATTATTTTTTGTTGTTTGAAAGTTAAATTGTTTGTTGAAAATTAAACTGTTTTATAGAAAACTCGTCTTTTTCCTTGAAAATGTAACAATTTGGTAGAAAATTAACTTGTTTTGTTGAAAACTCAACTGTTTGGTAGAAAATGCTTCTTTTTTGGTTGAATTCAACTATTATTTTTTTGAGAATTCTTTGTAAAAAATTAATTTTGTTTGTTAAAGATTCACCATTTTCGTAAATCACAAATTGATTTATCTTCCGCGTTTGGTTTCTATCTACAAAATTAGCAAATAAATAGTTTAGGAAATATTTGAAATCGGTATCATTAAAATGAGACTTCAAAGCGGCTAGTATCCTAATGTCTTGAATTTCTATTGATGACGCTTAAAAAATGAATTAAAACTTTGTAAAAAAAAGTGGACAAAGAGGAAGATTGGGTAAAAATTTTCGATTTGAGATGTTTTAGGGGATTTTTCAAATTTCATGGGAGAAAAGGTGATTATATGATGACTATATGGGTTTACTCACCAGGTTTGTGAGCCAAAACCGTACCACATCAGCTGCAACATTTCGAACAAAAGTCCCAGCATGATAGTGTGCTTACTACCCAAAGTTCTCATTAGTGGACCCAGGAACATCTGGGCACCGACACTTAAAATTCCTACTACGGCGATAAATACCGCCACCATCGCGGCTGAGAAGCCCATTGCTAATTTAAGGTAAACAAATATGCAGCTGTATTGTCCAGCTTCGGGAAGATAGCTCAGGAACACTGTGACGCACAGCATCAATATTGTGTGATCTTTTCCAACCTGTGCAGCAAAAATTCATGCAATTATTAGTATCAATATAAAGAGATTTCTCAGTAGGGGAGACCACCCTACAGTAGACAATAATCAAGTATAATTACAAATATACGTAAAATAATGTATTCAACTTCTAATATATTACAGGACTCACAGTTCCTATGGGGAAAAATATAGGGACGAAAGGGTACTTTCTCTCAAGTTTACAGAGTACTTTTTGCGCTCAAAGGGTAACAAATTCAGGATGAATTCATGAGATTTCAAAAAAATTAAGTTAAATTCAAAAGAATTCAAATGAATTGGAAAACATTTAAAAAATATAAAAAATCCATTGATTTCCGTGAAATTGGAATGAATTTAGAGGAATATAAGGGAAACGAGAATAATACAATGAAATTCATAAAAATTCAAAGTGAATTAAACAAAAAGAATTGAAAAAAAATTAAAAATATGAAAAAACTTCACTGAATTCAGTAACTTTGAAATGAGCTTAGAAAAATTCAAGGGAATTCAAAATAATTTGATGAAATACTTAAGAATTCAAGGTGAGGTTAAAAGACTTCAGGATCAATTAAATCAAAACTTTTAAATAGTAAAAAGAATCCAATCAAGTAGAATTGAGTAATTTTAGAAGAATTCAAGTGAATTAAAATTCAAGAGAATTCCAACAGAATTTTTAAAAATCAGGGTAAATTAATAAGAATTCATGGTGAATCCGATTTAAAAGAATTCAAAAGAATTGGAAAAAATTTTAAAAATCGAAAATATTTAATTTATTTCAGTCAAATTTGACTGATCAATCATGTGAATTTAAAACAATTTTAAAATATGAAAAAAATTCATTTAACTGAGTAAGTTTGAAATGAGCTTTAGAAAAATTAAAGAGAATTTAAAAGAATTGCATGAAATGCCTGAGAATTTAAGGTGAGTTTTCAACACTTTAAGAAAAATTAAACAAAATCTTTTTTACAATCCATTGAATTAAGTAGAATTGAGTTAATTTAGAAGAATTCAAAAGAATTTAAAAGAATTCAGGATAACTTAATAAGAATTCAAAGCGAGAAATGGAAAAAATATTTGAAAATCTCTTCAAATCTTTGAATCCCTACGAAATTCATCACTTCGTGTGAATAAATTCTGCGAAATCCATTAAAATATTAAAATCCCTTTGAAATTCCTTAAAATGATTAAAACCCTTGGAAATCCTTTGAAATTGTTGAAGTCTCTTGAAATGCCTTGGAGTATTTAAAATATTTAAATGTCTTTAAAATCCCTTCAAACTATTGAAATAAATAAAAAAATGTCTGGGAATCTTTTAAAATGTCCTAAAATATTTAAAATCCTCTGATATCTTTTGAAATCCTTGAAACCTGGCAAACGGCAAGGAATTTTTAAAAAATCCTTAAAATATTTCATATACTTTGACCATTTTATCAACTGATCCTCAGGATCAATTAAATAAATACTTTTAAAATCCCAATATAATCCACTGAATTAAGTAGAATTGAGTAAATTTAGAAGAATTCAAGTGAATGACAAAAATACAACAGAATTCCAAAAGAATATGAAAAAATCAGTGTAACTTAATAAGAATTCAGGATTAATTCGAAAAAATAATTAAAAATCTCTTCAAATCATTGAAAACTTACTAACTTCTAACCAAAAATGTGACTAATGACTACAAAAGAATTTAAAAGTATTCAAATGAATTGGAAAAAATGGTAAAAATAAAAAAAATGTCATTGATTTCAGTAAAATTTGAGCGAATTTAGAGCAATTTAAGGGAAATGAGGAGAATGCGATAAAATTCATAAAAAATCAAGCTGAATTTAAAAAGCAATCAAGTGAATTGAAAAGAAGTCAAAAATATGAAAATTTCATTTAATTCAGTAATTTTTAAATAAGCTTAGAAAATTGAAGATAATTAAAAAGAATTTGATGAAATGCCTAAGAATTTAAGGTGAGTTTTCAAGACATAGACCTGAATTGAATAGTGATTAACCAATAAGTAAATTTATTGACAGAAAAGTAAATAATATGATATTTTCATTTAAAAGTGACTCGAAAGTGATTTGAGAAAAAAGTATTGACTGTGTGGAAGCCCTGATTATTTTTAACAGTTACTTCTTACAAAAATTCCCCGATTTTTGCTATTTTTTCTGAAAATAGCTGACCTTTGTAAGCTTTGATCTAATTATAAATTTTCTTCAAATTCCATTATGGGCTGCAAATAGGGTACCCCATAGGGACCAAATCTTGAAAATAGGGTACAATGGGAGATATAGGGACTGGTATGTGAGGCCTGATATTAACACACATATTTTCCTCACTATTAATTAACATAAATAAATTATTTTACATAAATTACTATTTTTAGTTAATGATTTTCTATTCTGGGTTCAGTATGTAATGTAGGGTGGTCTCCCCTATAGAATTTTCAGGGATCCCATTGGTTCAGTAGTTCAATCACAGGTAAAAAAAGGGGATTTTTTCAACGACAAACAAACCAATTAAAAGAGGATTTCATTTATTATTAAAAACTTTTCATATCATATGGGTATCTCGTAAATATTTAACGAAAATGCCCTCTAAGAGGGCTTTATTTTTTTTTCTTCAATTTATTTATTTTTTTTATTTTTTATTCTTTAATAAGTTTTCTAGTCATTTTTGTATTAAACTTGTTTTACCTGGTCATGAAAAGTCTGTTGAACACTTCAGCAATTTCTATTGATAAAAATACATAAGAAAATAATTCAAGATGATCAAAGATTGAAAGATCGATAAACAACAGAATTGAAAAATGTTCATTTTTTTATTTTTCTACATGTATTTTAATCAGTAGATAGATTTTGATTCCTTATTCTTATCAATTTTTTTCTAGCATATTCTTTGCAGTACGGAACTCGAAGTTTTTGAAAGTATTTGTCTGAGTAAGTTACGCATAAACAATTTGAAAAACGCAAAAATGACTACTTTAAAACAGTACTTTTTCTGCTTTTGCTCCCTTAGACGTTTAAATTTGTTTCTAATATAAGTTTATCAATTGAAAGCTTTCAGGTGTTCAAAAAATTTTGTAATGTCAGCTAAAAATATATTACAGTATATAAAAACAGAAATTAAAAAAAAAATATTATTCACGAAAGTAACAAAATTATTATAAAATACGCAGTTTACTAGTAAGAAAACACACTTTTCTCGGATAGACCATTTCACGTTTTTATTGCATATTTGAGAAGTATTAAAATTGATTCAAAATTTATATTTATTTATCGCAGGGTTCAGAGTCATTCCTCCATTCCTCACTTTTCTCCTTTTTCTCGCTTTCCGTTTAATTGCTAACTAAATTAACCGAATTCAATAAAAAAATCCAACTATTTTTGATTGAAATTTAATTCTATTTGTTTAAAAAGTCTACTATCACATTTTTTGTTGAAAATAAAAAATTTTTATTTAATAATTTTATTATTTGGGTAAAAATTGAATTATTTTGTTGAAAATTCAACAATTTCGTTCAAAAGTCATCCTTTTTGGTTGAAAATTCAACTATTTTCGTAGAATATTGAACCATTTGGTTGAAAATGAACTTTTTTGTTAAAAATTCATCATTCAGAGTTAAAACCCCAAATCTTTTGAAGGAAATTCCTATGTTTGACTTAAAAATTAGACAATTTGGTTAAGATTTTTTTTTCTATATTTATTGAAAAATCTTTTTTGGTGGAAAATTCAACTATTTTGTTGAAAATTCGTCTTTTTAGTGAGAAATAAATTTTTTGATAGAAAATTAATTTTTTCGGCTGAAAATTAAACTGTTTTGTAGACTGTGAATCTTTTTTACTTAAAAATTCAAAAATTTTGTAGAAAGTTCAACAATTTGGCAGAAAAAAAAAACGATTTGGTTGAAAATTAACCTTTCCGAACAAACTGAACTATTTGGTTAAAAATGAACTTTTTTTGTTAAAAATACATGATTTCATCGATTTTCATTGCATTTTTTTATTTTTACTAAAAAATTTGTTCTGGTTGTAAATTAAACTATTTTGTTGAAAATACATCTTTCTTTGGTGAAAAATTGAACTTTTTGGTTGAAAGTTGAATTACTTTGTTAGAAACTAATTATTCTGGTTGAATATTTATCATTTTTGTTGAAAATTTATTTCTTTAGTTGAAAATAAACTTTTTTTATTAAGAATTCATTTTCCCGGCTGAAAATTAAACTGTTGCGTACGAAATTCATATTCCTGGCTTGAAAATGAGCCTTTTCGCAGAAAATTGAACGATTTAGTTAAAAGTCAACCTTTTGTTGAAAATTCATAATGTCGGGTTGAAAACTCAACTGTTTTGTAGAAAATTCGTCTTGTTGGCTTGAAAATTCATATTTTTTGGTTGAAAATTTTCTCATATCTTTACTGAAAAATCTGTTGTAAAAAAATTGTACTATTTTTTTGAAAATTCATCTTTTTGATTGGAAATTCTACTACAAGTTGAACTAATTTGTTAAAAATGCATTTTTCTGGATGAAGATTCATACTTTTAGTACAAAATTAATCTTTTTGGTTGAAAGTGTACTACTTTTTTTGCAAATTCTTTTTTATTTTCAAATCCAATACTTGAGAATTCGATAATTCGGTAGAAAATTCAACGATTTGGTTGAAAATACAACTCTTATATTGAAAATGCAATATTTTCACTTAAATTATTAGGAATTTGAAGCGATTCAATTTGAATTTAATGTTGGTTTCCACAATAATTTTATCTAGAAGAATTCATTCAGCTACTTTCGAGAATAAGCACCTTATTTCCCCTGTTTTTAGAGAATATTTGCCTGTGAAGCCTGTTACCTCTATAAAGATGTTTTTGATCTGCAACTATGTATTTGAAATTATCAAAAAGAATCTCTTTAAAGGCGTCTTGTTTTATAATATCTTAAATTTCTGTGTATGATTCTTAAAAAATAATCAAAAACTTGAAAAAAAAGAAGAATGCATCAAAATTCTCGATTTTAGGGGATTTTTTCTTAATTTAAGGGTAAAAGAGGTGAAAAGAATAAAATTTGAGACAGTGATCCTTGAATTTAATTTAAAATAAAAACGTAAAAAGATTTGCATACCTTTCCTAGGGCTGCAAAAGGATCTGCTTGTTCCCACGAGATGGGTGCAGGAGGTCGGGCTTTTTCTGGTAAGCTTTCTGGCACTGCTACCAGAATGAAAAATACGTCGAGAACAGCAATGGCGGTGGCGAGGGCTACAGCGACATTTTCTCCATAATTTGTCATTATATATGCTCCCAGTGCAGGACTTATTACCATACTTGCAGCAAAAGTAGCAGAAACCTAGTAAAAAAAAGGAAACAACATTATAGATGAAAATTTTCAGAAAATATTTCAGTAACTAATTTTAAACTCATCGAGGGTGGTCGCAAAACATCATTTTCTAAATTTTCTGACTCTTCACTAACTAATTTTTTATTTCCCCTGACCATTAATATTTAAAGATCGAAATTCTAATCTTGTAACATTTTTAATATAGCATCTTTTATAAATGGAATAAAACAATTTTTAATTTATAAGTTTTTTATTCATTATTTTTAGGGCTGCCATTGATTATAGTAAAACTGTAGAATTTAGAAGAATTCACGTAAGTTCCAAAAAATTCAAGAGAATTCTGAAGAATTCAAAAGAATTGAGGATAAATTAATCAGAATTCCGGGTAGATTTCAAATGAATTCAAACAAACTGCAAACATTGTTTAAAAATCTTTGAAACTCTACGAAACCCATCACTTCTTGTGAATAAATTCTTTGAAATTTATTAAAATATTATAAAATCCCGTGAAATTCTATGAAATCAAATGATATTTTCTGAAATCCTGTAAAATTATTTAAAATCCTTGGAGATCCCTTGACATTTTTTCAATCTCTAGAAATCTTCTAAAATACCCTACAATATTTCATAGTCTTTCAAATCCCTTTAAATTATAATATTAAAAACAATTAAACATATCTAGGAATCTTTTCAAATTCCCTCAAATATTTCAAATCCTTTGACGTCCCTTGGAACTTTTTAAAGCCCTTGTAAATTCCTTGGAAGCTTAAAAAATGTGTAATCTAAAAATCTTAAAAATCTTTGGAACACCTTCAAATTATTGAAATCCATTAAAAATGCCTTGAAATCTTTTAAAATAACTTAAAACATCCACAATCCCTTGGTAGCCCTTTAGATTACTGAAATCAATTGAAAATGTTTTAAAATACCCTAAAATATTTGAAATCCTTTAAAATCTTTTGAAATCCCTTGAAATTTTTTTAAACTTTCCAAAATTTCTGGGAATTTAAAAAAATACTTTTAAATATTTCAAATCGTTTAAAATCCCTTTAAGCTTTTTAAAGCTCTTGAATTGGAATCTTTTAAAGGACCTCAAAATGTTTAAAATCCTTCGCAATCCCACAAAGTTACTGAAATCAATTGGAAATGTTTTAAAATACCCTAAAATATTTGAAAGTCTTTACAATATTTAAAAAAATTTTAAAGCATTTCAGAATTTCTTGGAATTTTTAAAAATACCCTAAAATATTTAAAATCCTTTTCCAACTTTTTTTGAAATACCTTGAAACTTTTGAAAGCTCTTAAAAATTTATTTGGATTTTTCAAAATTCCCTAAAATATTTTAAATCCTTTGAAATCCCATGAAATTACTGAAATCAATTGAAAATTCTTTGGAATCTTTTAATATACCATAACAATTTTTAAATCCATTAAAAGTTCAAACCTTGTAATATTTTTAACCCGTAGAAGGCACACTGGTGCGAATTCGCACCAACATAAATTTCAATTTTGTAGAATTCAAAGGGAAATGAATTCAAATTTTACATGGGTTAATTTATTTATAAAAAAGTGACAAAAGTGATATTTTTAATTAAGAAAGTGATTATTGTGACTTCGTTTTATTAAAGCTACGAAAAAAATATTTGAGAAAAAAAGTCAAAATAATTCTTCATACATAAATTCCCTGACTTATGTAATTTTTTTTTTTCAAAATCCCTGACTTTTCTGCGGCCACCCTGATCAATTGAATATGAATTCTCTAAACCTGGAAAGTATCTGAATCTGAAAAATCAATGCATAAGGATATCAGGCCTCGAGTTAACTTCAATGATAAAAAATAGTGTAAATATTGTCACAGATTTGAAAAAATAGTGTCAAAAGTTTATTCATTTCGGCTGAAAAAACTAGTATTAAATTTTCAGATAAGAATTCATCTTTTCAAATTATAAATCTTATTATTTGGTTTGATTGCAATTTTTTTTTCTTTTTTGGCCAAGAAATTTTTGTTGTTGAAAATTTTACTATTTTCTTGAAGATTCATCTTTTTTGTTTGAAGGTTCATTTCTTTCTGTAAAAATTTCACCACTTTTTGGTTAAAAATGCAACTGTCTGGTTAAAAATAAATCTGTTTCGGTTGAGGATTCAATTATTTTGTTGGAAATTCGTTTTTATTGATTAAGTCCAACTGTTTTTTTTTTAGTTGTTAGTTTTTTTTGTTGATAAAAAGTAATATTTTCCCCTGAAAATTTAATTATTTTTTTGAAAATTCTACTGATTGGTTGTAAATAAGCTTTATTATTGTTGATTCATATTCTCGGGTTGAAAATTCAACTGTTTGATAGAAAATGCTTTTTTGGGGGATAAAAATGCAACAATTCAATTGAAGATTCATAATTTTATTAAATTTTTTTTGTTCTTAAAAAGTAATTTTAGTTGAAAATTGGTTTGTTATGGTTAAAAAGTAATTATAGTTGGAAATTCTTTTGTTTTGGTTATAAACAGTTATTTTAGTTGAAAATTCTTTCTTTTTTTTTTATTAAAAAGTAATTTTTTAAACTGAAAATTCAACTGTTTGGTGAAAAATTCAACTGATTGATTGTAAATAAACTTTATTATAATTCATATTCTTCGTTTAAAAATTTAACTTTTTTAAAATAAAAAATTCGTCTTTTTGGCATGGAAATTCAACAATTTAGTAGACAATTGAACTATTTGGTTAAAAATGTATGTATTTTTGTTGAAAATTCGCCCTTGTTGGTATAAAATAAATTTTTTAGTTACAAATCCAGTATTTTGTTGAAAATTTGTTTTTGCTGGTTAAATCCAAATGTTTTTTTTATTTTTAATTAAAGTTTTTTAACTGAAATATCAACTATTATATTTTTCGTTAAAAAATTATCTTTTAGGTTCAAAACTCAACTCCTTGGTTGAATGTTGAGCTAATTTCTTGAAAGTGCTTTTTTCTAAATTCGTTGTTTTTTTGGTTGAAAATTATTTTTTTAACCCAAAATTTAACTATTTGGTTAAAAATTCAACTAATTGGTTGCAAATCAACTTTATTATTGTTAATTTACATTCTCGGTTTGAAAATTAATTTTTGTTTTAAATAGATAATTCGTTTTCTTGGCAAGGAAATTCAACAACTTAGTATAAAATTTAACTATTTGGTTGAAAATTTATGTATTTTGTTGAACATTCGTCCTTTTTGGTAGAAAATAAATTTTTTAGTTACAAGTCCAGTATTTTGCTAAAAATTCGTTTTTGTTGATTAAATCCAACTGTTTTTTATTTTAAATTGAAATTTTTTTTATTGAAATATCAACTAGTACATTTTTTGTTGAAAATTTGTCTCTTTAGAATGAAAAGTCAACTCATTGGTTTAAAGTTGAAGTACTTTCTTAAAAGTTCTTTTTTTTTTTTGTTAAAAATTAATTTTTTCAACGGCAAATTGATCTTTTTTTAGAAAATTAAACAGTTTTGTAGACCATTTTTTTATTGAAACTGAATTTTATTAAATGAAAATGTAACTATTCTATTTTTGGTTAAAAATAGATTTTCTTTAGTTTAAAAATTCAACTATTTACTTCAAAATTTGTAGAAATGAAAAAATATGAACTAAAAATTGCTCAAATAACATTTGGACTAACAGCTCATTCATTATTCAAATTATTTATTTGAAATTTTATGTAACTCAATGAAAATTCGTCTTCTCTGGTTGAAAATTCAACTACTTGATTCCAGATTAATGTATTTTGTTGAGAATTCATGTTTTTGGCAGAATATTAATACTCTGTGATGAAAATTCATCTGTTTGGTTGAAAATTTAACTATTTCGTTGAAAACTTGACTGTTTTGTATAAAGCTCATTTTTTTCTTTAAAAATGGAACTGTTTGGTTGAAAATGAATCTATTTGGGTTGAGGATTCAACTATTTTGTGGAAAGTTGGTCGTTTTTGGATCAATTCAACTGTTTTTGATTAAAAATGTAAATATTTTCTTGATTGAAATATCAACTAATACTAAATTGCATTTTTTATAAAATCACCTTAAAATTGAGGTAAGTGGTTTAAAATATCAGAAAAAAATTACTTAATTTAGGCATGGCCCCTAATCAGCCATTAAAACAATTTCCCGGTATATTGGAATAGGTTGAGATGGACATATTATTTTAGCCAACTATTGAAGGAGTTCAAAAATATTTTTCAAGCAAAAGTAAAGAAATAGTAGCATTAGCGGAAAATTGTGTGACAATAGTGTCTTTATTGCGATTTTTTTTTTTAAATAGTAGCAAAATAGTGTCTTCAGGCAAAAAAGTGTTAAATAGTGTAAATAGTGTGTTGATACCGAGGCCTGGGATCACAGAAAAAAACTGATGGTATGAAATATTGCAGGAAATCGGTTAATCAGGGTAAACGCGAGGTTGGTACTCCGAACTGACTATTACCCTGCTTGAAGGATAACACCAGAGTGAGGTAAACTTTCCGTGGAAAGTTTACCTCAGTTTGGGGGCAATCAATTGACTATTACCCTGCTTGAAGGATAACCACAGAGTGAGGTAAACTTTCCACGGAAAGTTGACCTCAGTTTGGGGTAATCGACTGACTATTACCCTGCTTGAAAGATCACCTACACCGCTTCATCCACCCAGTTTTTTCTGTGACATTGAAAATAGTTTTTTTAACAGATATAAAAAAAGTGGCGTACCAAACCGTATGCCAGAGATCGCTGGCTCTCTTCAGTGACGTCAGCAACATAGGCAAATACTACTGAGAATGTACAGGCGAAAACACCACTTATGGAAATCATGGCGAAGAACCACCACGTGTTAATGCTCATTAAAGGAATAGGAGCGCAAGTAAAGGCCACTGTGATAAGTAAGAAGAATTTCCGGCCCCACACGTCCGATAATGCACCGATCAGTGGGGCCGAGAGAAATGACAGGATTCCTTTGATACCCATTATGAGACCGTTCATCAAGAATGTATGATCAGGGAATGTCTCGTTTAGCACTGATATTATTGGCATTGTCAGTAAACCCCACGCGAAGAACTCCAGGAATATCACCACCAGGGCATGATATACACTCGCCTCTCCAACCCCCGAACTCTGAAAACAAAGAAAAAACAACATTTTTATAACAACTGACATTTTATTATTACTAGTATTATTATTACTACTTATTTATTAATACTAGGTATTAAAAACTACAATTGGTAACAGAGGGTAGGGGGGGGGGGAGGGGGGCACGTGGTCAAATTTATTTCTTAGTTAAGATATTTTCACGTCTATGAATCACTAAAAAACAAAAGCTTAACAATTTGGTAGAACATTCAAATATTTAGTCGAAAGATGAACTACTTTCTTCAAAAATCATTTTTTTTTAGTTGCAGATTCATCATTTTAGTTAAAAATTAATTTCTTTTTCATTTCAATTAATTTCTTTCTTCTTCATGTTGTCTTGGTTCAAAATTTAACTATAAAATTGATCTTTTTTGGTAGAATTTTAATCTTTTTGGTTAAAAATGCAACCTTCAGATATTTTTGGCTGAAAAAAAATCATGAGTGATGTTGAAAATACAAAATAGGAAAAAAAATATCTCTGAAGCCTTAATAATAATTTAAGTATTCGAAAAAAATACTTGAAAAAAAAAAAGTAGACAATCGGAAAAAAATGGGAAGGCCCGTGTGACCGTTACAGGTAAAAAAAATTAGAGAATGAGTCTTTTTAATTGAAATCAACTGTTCTAAATTTAAAATTTTAATCTTTTTTGCATGAAATGCCAACTTTTACATTTACCGTTGAAAATTATTCGTTTTTTTTTTTGTTGCAAATTACTTTTTGAACTTAAAATTTAACTATTCCACTTTTAGTAGACAATTTATCTTTTTTAGATGAAACTTCCACTATTTCATTGAAAATTTATTTACTATATTAAAAATTGGTCTTTTTTGGTAGAAAATTAATCTTCTCGGTTAAAAATACAACTGTTCGGTTGATAATTTATGCAATTTTGTTTAAAATTCTTTTTTCGTTGTAGAAAAATAATATTTTGGTTAAAAATTCAACCTTTTTTTTGACAATTAAAGTGTTTTTGATTTTAAATGAAAATATTTTGTAATTGAAATATTAACTATTACATTTTTTGTTGAAAATTCATATTTTTAGCTTTGAAATGCATTTTTTTTTGTTAAAAATTAATTTGTTAAAACTGAAAATTTAACAGTTTGCGTAAAATTCAACTATTTGGTTTAAAATGAACTTTTTTGTTGAAAGTTTACATTTTGGGTTGAAAGTGCAACTGTTTTGCGGGGAATTCGTTTTTTTGTTGCTGAATTTTCTTTTTGTAATCAAAATTCAACTATTGCATTTTTTGTTGAAAATTAACTTTTTTGTTTTGTTTGAAGATGCATCTCTTTGGTTAAAAATTTAACTATTCCATTTTTAGAAAATTAATCTTCTTAGCTGAAAAATCATCTTTTGGTTAAAAATGCAACTGTGGTTTTAAATTAATCTGTTTTGGTTAAAGATTTCACTGTTTTGTTGAAAATTATTCTTTTTTGTTGAAAAGTCTTTTTTTTTTGTTGTTAAAAATTAATTTTGTTATCTGAAAATGTATCCTTTATAAGTTGAAAAATCAATTATTTGTTAGAAAATTCATTTTTTCAGATTCGCCTCTTTGGTTGGAAATTTTAATTTTTTAATAAAAATTTGTTTTGTTTTTGATTAAAAATTAATTTTTTAATCTGAAAACTTATACTTTATAAGTTCAAGAATCAACTATTTACTGTTTAATGTATTTTGTTGAAAATTCGTCTTTCTGGTTAGAAACTTAATCTTGTTTGTTGAAAATTTATCTTTTTGATTAAGGAGTCAAACATTTACTATAAAATTAAAGCATTTGGTTGAAAATGCTCTTATCAAATTCTCTTATCAAGGAGATAACTCAACAAATTGTGAGGAATTTTGACTTGAAAAAGGGATTTCTTTTATTCCCCTCTTCTAAATAAGAATTACATTTTTTCCCCAAAATTCCCTGTTCCAAGTAAAATTCAATTTTTTTACGGAAACTCTCTGTCCTAAAGTAAAATTATAATTCTCAACGCATTTTCCTGTTCTAAATTGAACCTAAAATAAAAAATTATAATTCTTTACGGAAATTTACAGCTCTATCTCAGAATTATATTTCTTTTAGAAAATTTCCTGTACCAAAGTCAAAATTTCAATTTGTTGCGGAAATTGCTGTTCTAATTGTTAAAATTATATTTCTTCACTAAAAATACCCTTTCCCTGCGACTTTTGTCTGTACACCAGATTTGAAGATTTCAAAAGATTAAAAAGATTTCACAGTTATTTAGAATATTATTTTATATCTTTATAAAAAAAAAAAAAATAAAAGTTATATTAGAACTTGAACTTTTAAAAATTATGAATTTTCTCGAAAATATTTAGTGTTCCGATAAATCTGGGAATAAATTTTATTTACTTATCCATAATCAATTAAAATTAGATTTAACATATTAGAAATATTTAAAAATAATAAAAATGACAAAATATTTCAATGATTTCTAAAAAATTTCAAGAGGGTTCAAAAGATTTTGAGGAATTCAAAAGAATTCAAGTGATTTCAAACATTTCACAGTTATTTAGAACATTTCTGTTTTTATAAAAAAAAAACTAGATTAGAACTATAAATTCTTAAAATTATGAT
This sequence comes from Andricus quercusramuli, assembly GCA_932178445.1. Lineage (NCBI taxonomy): Eukaryota > Metazoa > Arthropoda > Insecta > Hymenoptera > Cynipidae > Andricus > Andricus quercusramuli. Next base: position 15,442 of record CAKNXH010069560.1, read on the forward strand.
TTGTTTCCTAAAATATTTTGTTTATTTTTTATAATGATGTTATTTTGCAGTTTCAATTTATCAGGCAGGATCGATAATCGAATGGAAAACATTTATATTTGATTCATAATTTAATAAACGTGAAAATAAATCATGTTCACTATCGTTTTTATTTGTCAATAATAAATGAAGATTGAAGCTTTAAAAATAGATTTTAAACTAGAAGCTTAGAATTTCGTGAACGAGAATATTGCATAATTGTAAAATAAAACAGATTTCGAGGCTTTTTTACCATTTTAATCTAAAATAGAGGACATTTAGAAAAATTTATCCAAATACAGGAGTTTCAGGGGTCAAAAATAAAAGGGGACTTTTACGGGAAAAATGGGCAATAAACAATAAACAATAATAATGCAATGGACAATAATAATTTCAAGAAATATCGATGCTGAAGGATACAAAAAAAATTATTACCACGCTCAAATACTAAACTAAAATTTTAACTAAAATTAAAATTATTTTTTTTATTTCTATATTAAAAAATGAGAATTTGCACAAATCTTTTAACCACAACTTGTATTTATTTTTTAAAGAATTTTTTATACAATAAAACCATTTTCTAAAAAATGTTTGTTACCTAGTTATGTACCGCCATTCTTCAATTATTTTTAAAAAATACTTGAAATCGGTATAAATAAAAATAATTTCTTTAAATTTTTCTTGTTTTTCAATATCTTAAATGTCTAATGATGATTTTTGAAAAATTAATCTAAACTTAAAAGGGAAAAGGGGGGAGAGTTTTTTCTTGAATTGCTACGTACCCCTCAGTTCATTGAAAAAAATTGTTAATTAATTAAATACAATTGTCATTTGGCACGTTTTGTGTTTGATAAAGAGATACAAGCAAAAATGAATAAAAAATTCAGGAAATTCTCTAAACATTAGAAACTCAATATTAAATCCAGTACATTCAAAGTGCATCGTAATGGATTGCACAGAGGAATAAAAATCCTTAATCATATTTTTATTGCTGAAGAGTTGGCGTTTTTATTCCTTCAATAAAGTTCAATTGTTCGGTCGTCCGACCCATTAAATTTTGAATTCCATTCACTCAAGTCGGTTTCGATTCTCAGTTTCGGTGTAAACTGGTATCTGGATAAAATTCAATTATGTAATTATGTGGATGATAATCAATTTCATTCAATTTTAACAATAAAAATTCGTTTTATCTATTATGATACAAAAATTAATCTCAAGATCCTTTTCAAATCCTTTCCAATACTTAACTATTTAAAATTAAACTAATAAACTATTGAAACTATTAAAGTTATTATTATAATAAGAAAATGTTAATTTTTTACAATATATATTTTTTCATGAAAAGGGGAAAAATAGGGGAAATATTAAACATGAATTTTTACATGTGGAAAAGATAACACAATCATTTAATAAGGAATTATATATTTTTAAATAATTTTAAACGATTATTTAATGACTTCTGACCATTAAAGAATTTATTTTAAAAAATTGATTTATTTAGGTTGGAAATCCTATCATGGAGATATAAATAAGTCCGACAAGGAAAATCGGTTAAAAACAATTGTTATATGTTATTTTCTATTTTAAGAAATACCATCAACAATAATAAAATGTTTTTTTTAAATGTTTTTTGGCATGTTTTTTTTTTAATGTTCTTTTGAAATGTTTTTTTTCTTTTTAATTCTTTTGGAATTTCTTTCTTTGGAATTCTAACTTTGAAATGTTCTTAAAGTCAAATTAAAAATAGTACAAGTTTGAGTCCCTAAAATAATTTAGATTTCAAAAATATTTAATTTGTATTGATTCAGCGAAAAAATATTTTAGCTTTAAAGCTTTATTTAAATCCCGAATAGTTTAGTTTGAAATCGTTCAAATAAACAATTGTTAATTTTGTATTGGTAAGATTTAAGAATAAACTTCTAGGCTGTTTAACTCTCCTATCAATTTTGAAGTTTTAACTTTAAGTTGTTTAAATTAGAACATTCAAATTTTGAGTTTTATCAACTTGGAATATTCCATTTTTTAATTATTTAACTTTGTACATTTCAATTAAAAATTGTTCACAACTGAAACATTTGCAATGCTCTAAATTTAAGAATGCATCAACAAATTTTGTAAATTTTCAAAATTATAGCATTTTAAGCAAGAAACATTAAAAATTGAACGATTCAATTTTTCTTTAACTGAACCCTTTTTAAATTAGAAGTTAAATTATTTTAATTTTAAGTAGTTTCAAATCAATAATATTGTTCAAAAGTTTTTCATACATCAATATTTTTTCTTAATATTTAAAAATATTCTCTTAAAATTAGCTTTTTAAAATAAAAAATAATTACAAATTTTCCCAGGAATATTGTACTTCAAAACCCTGAAAATTCTACATTTTGTTTAAAAATATTTGAAAGCTTTTCACATTTTCAAATTATTTTTTAAATTAGTTCAAAACTCCCGAATATCTTTTAAAATGAATAGTATTTTTCCTCAAATGTTTTAAGAAATCTTTCAAAATTAAAAATATTGTCTTGAGGATTGCCTTAAAATCTTCTAGATTCTTTTTTTTACTATATAATTTTTCTGTTATTATATATATTATTATATATATGTCTATATAATTTTGTGTTCAAAATTGACCAAAAAAGTTTGATAAAAAAAAATTATAACGATTCAAGGCTTCTTACTTCAAACAATTCAGTTTTAAATTGTTTAGTTTTGAATATTTGATTTATAATTACTCATTTTTAATGAACTTAACTCAATTTACTTAATTTTTAACAAAATAAACAACCAACTTTTTTAAATGATGAATTTTAAACCAAATAGTTGACTTTTCAACCTACAAATTTGAATTTTCAATCAAATGTTCGCATTTAAAAAAAAAAAAAGATGAAATTTTCAACCGTAAATGAAATAGTTAAATTTACTGAGATTAATTTTTATTAAATATATAAATTTTCAACAAAATAGTTGAATTTTCAACTAAAAAAGAACAATTTTCAACCAAAAATAAGAATGCTAAATTTTCAGTTAAAAAAGAAGTTTTAACCAAAACGAAACGAATTTTCAACAAAATCGTTAAATGTTCAATCAAAGAGAGAAATTTTCAATTAAAGCGATGAATTTTCAACCAAATAGTTGAATTTTCAACAAAGTGGTCGAATTATCAAAGAAAAAAGAAAAACTTCAACCAAAAATTCAATTATAAAATGTACAGTTACAAACAAAATTTCAATCAAATTGCTAAATCTTCAACCAAACAGTTGCATTTTAAACCAAAAGACATAAAAGAAATTTTTACCAAAACAAAAGAAATTATAAACCAAAAGGACGAATTCTCTATAAAACAATTGAATTTTTAACACAGAAAATAATAATTTTCAAACAAGAATATCAATTTTCTATAAAAAAGACGAATTTTCAACCAAATAAATTTTCAACGAAATAGTTGAATTTTCGACTAAAAAATAGCAATTTTCAACTAAGAATTGAATAGTTAAATTTTCGGTTAAAAAACTTAATTTTTAACATAAACAAAACGAATTTTCAGCGAATTAGTTAAATTTTTAATCAAAGAGAGCAATTTTTAATTTAAGCGATAAATTGATAACTGGAAATTTTCATCCTAAAAAGTTGAATTTTCAAATAAATGGTCGAATTGTCAAAAAAATTAATAAATGAATTTTCAACTAAAAATTTAATTATAAAATTTACAGTTACAAACAAGTTTCCAATAAAATTATTAAATCTTCAACCAAACAATTGCATTTTAAAACAAAATACATATATATGAAATTTTATCAAAACAAAAGAATTTACAAACCAAAAATATTAATTTTCTATCAAAAAAGACGAATTTTTAACGAAATAAATTTTCAAAAAAATAGTTGAATTCTAATTTAACTTTAATTTAATAAATTAAAATTTTTAATTGAATAGTTAAATTTTCAGTTGAAAAACTTAAATCTTAACAACAAAAAAACGAATTTTCAACGAAATAGTTAAATTTTTAATTAAAGAGAGCAATTTTTAATTATAATGATGAATTTTTAATCAAAAAGTTAACTTTTCATTCTAAAGTTTGCATTTTCAATCAAATGGTCAAATATTCAATCAAAAATTTAATAGTAGTAAAAAGTCTTAAACCACAAAAGATTAATTTTCAACCAATTACATTTTGTACTAAAATATAAGAAATTTCTACAAAAACAAAAGAATTTTTCAACCAAAAACAAATTTTCTACAAAACAAATGAATTTTTATCCCAGAAAATATGAATTTTCAATTAAATAGTTCAATTTTCTACCAAAAAGATGAATTTTCAACAAAGAAGATTAATTTTTTAGTTAAAAAGACGAATTTGCAACCAAATAAATGTTCAACAAAATAGTTCAGTTTTAACCAAAGACAGGAGTTTTCAATTAAAATTATGACTTTTTAACCAAACAGTTGAATTTTCAACAAGAAAGTTAATTTTCAACCAAGGAAGATGAATTTGCAACTAAAAAAAAAAAATTTTTAAGAAATTTCAAACCGTAAATGGAATAGTTAAATTCACAGTCAAAGAAAACAATTGTCAAGCAAATTAAAAAAAAAATCCCATCTACTCCGATCAACTCCTTATAAGTTTTCAAAACTGTATTTTAAAATTCTTCAAATCGAAAATGAACGCTTGGAAACGATGACCCAAAATAGAAAACGTTTAAAGTAAAAGACTTTAGTATTACGCACAGTAATAAGAATTATGTTAAATTGCATTAATATCATATGATTAGATAGATTTTTCTTCTAAAAATAAATTTAGTGTTATTTCCCGGTGTCAAAAAATTCCTGGTTTCCCGGTCCAGCGATTAAATCCCTCTATCTTGCTCCTGCGCCTGAATTTAAGACTCTTTGATGCAAAAAAAAAAGAGTAATCACAAAAGATTCGAACAAATTGTAAAATATTTTTCTCTCGCTAAATCAGAATTAAACTAAAGTCCGCCTGCCAAAATTGGCAGGAATGTAAGATGTGGCAGCTGACCTTGAGATGCTGGTAACATCGCTGATAGAGTGTTCTTGTATCACTAAGTTCAACGGTGGCACTTTCCTGGTTATTGTGCAATTCGGAACAAGAGGGGCCCAAGCCCTCCGCCTGGCCCTGTGCCCCAGGGGGCATGACCCCTAAACGGCACTTTTACTTGAACCTTTCCATTTGTAAAAATTCTGGTCACATGTTGACATCATCGATTTACCATATCCAAGCACAAAATCACTTCCTCACTATTCAATAGTCCCCAGTCCTTCCACTATTCATGTACCCTCCTTTTTCAAAAAATCAGATCACAGCCACATTTTCCTCCACTCACCACCAAACGATTCCACATCATATTTTTGATATTGCTCTTCAACTTTAAATATCTACAAAAATCCTCCAACTTGTGCTTCAACACTGCAGGTTTAGAACCTGATAAAAAAATATCAATACTCAACAATCCTTGTGCATAATTACTTTGTGCTCTTAATTATCAATTCAACAAAATATCAATCACAGTCGAGACAGTTTCTCTCGATTATATTTAAAATCACCTTTGAATATTATCACTATTAAATCTCTAACGTCAACGATTCTATTTAACAACCGACGAGTCTAGGTATTTTCACTCTGGGTATTTTTAGCCCACGTAGAGAAGCTGAGATCAAATTTGTGAGAAAAAGAAAAAAAGAAATGAAATTTCACTCCTCGATTGGGAAAGGGGATCGAGGCCTGGAACCTCGGGTACCAGATGACAACTGAGGGGAAAAAAAGCAGGTGCGGGTTTTAATCGGAGGAATTCAAAGATGTCCGCAGGGGGTGAGAAGGAGACACTCGTCGACTCGAGTGCGTGAATCAGAGCGTGAATTGTTCGCGACGATATGATTATGCGCGATTCATTGATTTTTGAGGTCATTAGAGTCCCAGGATCGAAATGTTGTCAAGTACTTCATCAATGAATTGTCAGCAGCACCACGTCGTCCACACAGGGGTGGAGTTGGACTGAATCTGAAGGCTCTCTGCACACCTTGTCGATTGCCAATGTCACTTGGTCTTATTATTAGAGATTCTTGATGGCTCACTGGCACTCACGATTAATCCAATTTGTGAATCTTGGGCGAAAAATTGACGAGGATTTTTGGGAAGAAGGAGCGACTGGAAAGTTTACGCAAGAGCACAAACCTCTGCATTGCAACCCTTCCCACCCCTCAGAGTAGACTGTCAGCCCTCTTGGCTGACTGGCCTGTATCGGCCGTAAATCCATAACCAGTTTGCGGTAACTTTCGATAGGGGCTGTTTTCTCTTCTTTTTTACCACGGCCGATCAATCTGGTCTTGTCGGCCGAGTTGTCGAGGGCAAATGATCATGATGAGACACGAGGCAGGCAAATTAATCCAACTAGTGTGCTGACCCGCTGATGCTCCTCGTAACGTCATTGATTCCAATGACAACAGTAGTTCCAACGCAAGAGCCAATGCATCAGATCAGCTGTTCCAGTAATTCCGGGCCGCTGCTGATTGGAGTAAAAAATTCAATGAAGAATACAAGCACTGCATTCGCGGTCTTATCGATCCGTCGCAACAACGTTAATTCAATTAACGCTTGTCTTGTTTTTAATTAGATGATTGGTGTAAATTTACTGTGTCAAAATTCGCTAATTTTCCAGAGTTTTTCAGAATTAAGTGAAGATGTTCTCACACCAGGGGAAATAGGGCGATTTTTCTACAAAAATAGAGGGATGATAGAAGAAACAATTATTTTAAATAAAAAAAGTTAATTTTCAACCAAATAGTTCAATTGGCAACACAATAGATGAATTTTTACCAAAAAGATTAATTTTTAACCGAGAAGATTAATTTTTTAGCAAAAAAAAACGAATTTTCAAAAAAGATCAATATTCAACCCAAAATGAAATAGTAAAATTTCCAGTTAAAAAACATAATTTTCAACAAAAAAGAAATCGCAACAAAATAGTTGAATTTTCTTCAAAAATAAATGAACTTTCAACAAAATAGTTAAATCATCAAACAAAAAAATATTAATTTTAAACAATGCACTTGCATTTTAAACCAAAAAATATGAAATTTCTACCAAAAGAGAAGAATTTTCTACATATCAGTTGAATTTTTAATTTACAAAATATGAATTTTTAACAAAAAAGTTAATTTTTAACCATATAGTTCAATTGACGACTAAATAGATTATTCTTTACCAAAAAGATGAATTTTTAACCAAGAAAATTAATTTTCAAGCAAAAAAGACACATTTTCAACGAAATACATACATTTTTAACAAAATCGTTGAATTTGCTAATAAAGAACTAATAAACTGAACTAATAAAGATCAATATGCAACCCAAAATGAAATAGTAAATTTTCCAGTTAAAAAACATAATTTTCAACCCAAAAAACAAGAATTTGC
>CAKNXH010069561.1:0-18199 GCA_932178445.1 Andricus quercusramuli
AAATTTAAAAAATTGGTAGAAAATTGAACTATTTCATTGAAAATTGACGTGTTTTGTTCAAAATTCGTCTTTTTTTATAGAAAATTTGTCTTCTGGTAGAAATTTACTCTTCTTGGTTGAAAATTCAACTATTTGGTTAAAAATTTAAGTGTTTTTTGAGGATTCTTTTCCTCTTTGGTAGAAAATTAAATTTCTAATTTGAAAATGCATCTTTTTGGTTGAAAATTAATGTATTTTGATTGAAATCCATCTTTTTTGGTAGAAAAGTTATCTCATTAATTGAAACTTCATCTTTTTTGTTGATAATTTAATTATTTTGTTGAAGATTTGTCTTTTTTGGTAGCAAATTCATCTTTATGGTTAAAAATTCATCATTTTAGTGAACAATTCATTTCTTTGTTTGAAAATTTAATTATATTGTTGAACATTCGTTTTTCTTGTTGAAAATTATTTTTTCTTTTGACACAAAATTTAAATATTTTATTTTTTAATGAAAATTTATTTTTTTTTAGTTGAAAATTTGACTTTTTGGTTGAAAATTCAACTGCTTGTTTAAAATTTTGCGTAATTCGTTGAGAATTTTTTTTTTCTGAGAAAATTATTTCTCCAAGCTGAAAATTAATCTTTTTGGTTAAAAATGCAACTATATTGTTAAAAAGTAATCTTTTTTGTCAAAAATTCAATCGGTTAAAAATTCATTTTTTTCGTTTGATAAATATTCGTTTTATTTTTGGCTGAAAATAAATGTTTGAAACTGACAATTCAACTGTTCCATTTTTGGTTAAAAATTTATCGTTTTCAGGTAAAAATTTAACTATTTGGTTAAAAATTTATCTTTTTGGATTGAAAATTCATTTTTTACGGTCGAAAAGTTATCCTTCTTGGGTGAAAATTTATTTTTCCTGGCTGAAAAGTAACTCTTTTGTTAAAAATTCAACTGTCTTCGGAAAAATACGTATTTTTGGATTGAAAAATGTACTATTTTGTTAAATTTTCAACTTTTTGTTGTTGAAAACTCGTCACTTTCACTGGAAATGTTATCTATTTGCTTGAAAATTCAACTATTTTGTTGGAAATGCAATATATTTCTATATTAATTTTATTTAAAAGAATTTATAAACGTCCAATCCGTCTTTAGGGCGCCAGGTCCCGCCAGACAGGAAAAAACGTTACCTCACAATGAAACATTCAAAATTATATGGTATCAATTTCAGAAAATTTAAATCCACAAACTAAATATCACGACTTTTATCGTCGGAAAAAATCACTTGTGTTTAAAATGTTTTCTTTGTTATAGGAATAAAAATAGTTTTTGGTAACCACAGAATTCATAGTACAAAATTCTCTCAACGCAGTAGAAATATTTCACGAAAATAGGAGAATAAATTCTTTTAAGTAAAATTAATATCTAACTACCATATTGAATTGAATATTAACTGCTTTAAAATTCTAAGGTTTATAGTCGAAATATATTACATTTTCAAAAAAATAGTTCAATTTTCAACCAAAAGAGATGAATTTTTAACCCGGAGACGAATTTTTAACAAAAGAGTTGTCTTCAAGTTTAAAACTTGAATGGGTTAGAAAATATTTGACTTTTTAATAAAATAATTGAATTTATAACCAATTAGTCGAATTTTAATGCCACAAAGACGATTTTTTTAGAAGGCAGTTTAATTATCAAACTGAAAAGGTATGGTTTCAACAAAAAATATTATTTTCAACCAACAAAGATGAATTTTCAACCAAATACTTGCATTCATAACCAAGTAGTTGAACTTTCAATAAAAAGAGACGAAAGCCAAAGAAAATAGTTTAATTTTTAACTAATTAGTGGATTTTTCCAGACAAGAAGACGATTTTTTTTAGAAGGCAGTTGAATTTTCAACAAAAAAGTTCATTTTTAACCAAGAAAGCTACATTTTCTATCCAAAAAGGTAAATGTTTAACGAAACAATTTAAGTTTCTACCAAAGACATGACTTTAATGATGACTTTAACCCAAGAACTGCATTTTTAACAAAAAAGTTTAATTTTCAAATAAAAAAAATTAATAATCATTCAAACAGTTTAATTTAAAACCAAATAGTTGAATTTTTATGCTAAAAAGACGTATTTTCAAACAAATAGATGGATTTTCATGTAAAATGTTGGATCTTAAAGAAAATTATATTTTAACAAAGGGTTACAATTATTAACTAAGTGAATAGTTTGATTTTCAATAAATAAACATGAATTCCAAAAGAAAAAAATAATAGTTGATGTCATCCAAAAATATATTTTAAAAAATCAGAAACAGTTGAATTCAACCAAAACAGTTTAATTTTTTACCAGTAAGATTAAGTTTCTACAAAAAAAAGACGGCTTTTCAACAAAATACCAGATTTTTTCACTAAAAAAGATCAATTTTCAGCCAAAACTAAAATAATTTATTTTTTAATAAAAAAACATTTAACTCGAAAACATGAATTGTCAAAAAAAAATTCATTTTCAACCAAGGAGATGAATCTTAAAAAAAAAAAAATTAATTTTCAACGAACTAGTTGAAATTTCAACTAAGTAGTTAAATTTTCAGCGAAGAAGTTCAATTTTCTACCAAAAAAGACCAATTTTCAACAAATTAGTTAAATCTTCAATTAGCAAACTGATTTTTTAACAAAGTAGTTCAACTTTCAACCAACTAGTTCAATTGACAATAAAAAAAATTCTGGTGAACAATTTAATTGTCGAATGTTTAACTGGATTGATCAGTTCACAGCCAAAAATGGGAATAGTTAAATTTTCAGTTACGAAAATTTATTTTTATAAAAAAAAATGAATTTCTAACAAAACAAAATAGTTAAACCTTTAACCAATAAAATGAATTTTTAACAATGTGGTTTAACTTTCAAGCAAGTGGTTGCATTTTCAACCAAAAAAGATGAATTTTCAACTAAATAGTTATATTCTCAACAAAATAGTTAAATTTTCAACCAAATAGTAGAATTTTTAAGATTAATTTTGAAAACAAAATTTAATATATTCTTTTTTTTACTCGATAAATATTGAAAATTAAACAAATTTCGTGATCCATTAAAAAATTTCCGTTTTTCCGGTCATACAAAATTCCTGGTCATTTTCCGGTTTTCTTTTCCTGTGGCCACCTTAATTTTTTAATATAATATTGATAATATGGAATCTTTCTCTCTCTTTTTGCAGATAACTGAGGAAACTTCAGAGGTGATAGTCAATAAAGCGATTGAATTATGGCAACAAAGCGGATCTATTTCTAGTTCACAGAACACTATCACTGTTGTACAAAATGCTTGAGTCTTTATTTTTTTAAAGAACACATTGTTTTCATTTTAGGTTACATTTTTTAAAAATATTGAAGGGCATCCTTCCAGTCTAAACTATACAATTATTGTCAATAACCGTTTTTTGTAAAACTAGCAGTTTTTCGACTTGAGAGGTTTAATAAATTTTAATACAAAATAAAAATAACGAGTAACTATATTTATTTGTTTAAAGATTTAGAACCCTTAAATTCAGATTTGTCGAAAAAAAATTTAGGTAATTGTAAAGAATTCTTTTTTATTTAAGAGGATTTTAGAAAATATTAGGAAAAATTCGAGGCAGTTTAAAAGATATTGAGGTCTTTTAGACGCTTGGAAGAAATTTAAAAATATTTAATAACATTTTTGAAATATTTTGACGTTTTGAAATATTTTTAATCTCTTTAAAACTTCTCAAATTCCTAAATATTAATTTTTTTTCTTAGAATTTTTCCGAAAATTTATACAGAATTCTTTTAGGATGATAAAATTTCCTTTAAATTTTCAAGATTCTTTTTTGACAGTTTTGGAAATCTTTTGAAATATTCTAAAATATTTTTAAATTTGCTTGGGAATATAGATTTTTTAATATTTTCAAAACTTCTAAACCTTCTAAATATCTTTTAAAATTATTCGAATTTTTCCTCAAAATTTTTAAAATAAAGTGGCTTAAAATCTTCCAGATTCAGTTTAAAAAATTCAAAAATGTATTGGAATCTTCTTAAGTATACGCGCAAAATTAATTTTTAAAATAAAAAATCATTTTAAATTTTGCCAGAAATGTAAAGACAATTTTTCACTCGCTCGAAACCTTTCAAAATTCTTTAAAAGTCTTTTTCAAAATATTCACAAATTTATATTTAAAAAATCATTTAAAATCTTTAAAAGTTTTTAAATTATTTTTTCATCGTTAAAAATTTTCTAAAGATCTCCTAAACTTACTCGATTTTTCTCTAAAATGTAATTGAGCAAAATTGCAAAAATTTTCTTTAAAATCTTGTACATTCTTTTTCGAAATTTAAGGAAATTTTTTGAAATCTTTTTCAATGTTTCCTGAATATTTTTTTTATAAAAAATTATTTCAAATTTTCTCATGAATAGGCAGAAAATTGAATTGTTTTCTTTAAATCTTTCAAAATTCTTAATAAGCTTTTACTTTTAAATTTTTGAAATGGTTTGTAATCTTTTTAAATATTTTCTTAAGATTAATGTTTCAAAATAAAAAACAATTAAAAATATTCCTATAGAAATCTGAAGAATTTTTTTTTCATTTCTTAACATTTTTCAAAATTCTTGAAAAGCTTTTTTTCGAAATATTCATAAATTTGCATTTCAAGAAAATTTGAAACCTTCCAAGTTTTAAATTATTTTTTAATAGTCTTAAAATTTCCAAATATCTCTTTAAATTACTAGAAATAAAAAAAAATAAAAATAAACAAAATTGCCTTTAAGAAAGTTTTTAAATATTTCAGATACTTTTTTCTGAACATTTTAGAAATGTTTTTGAATTTTAAAAAATGGAACTCTTCTCAAGTTTGAAATTAATTTTGAATCGTTTCAAAATTTCTAAATATCTCTTAACATTATTCGAATTTAAACTTAAATTTAAAATAAACAAAATGCTTTACATTTTTCCGATTCTTTTTTTTTGTTTAGAAATGTTCTGAAACCTTTTTAAATATTCTCTTACATTAAATGTTTTTAAATAAAAGTCATTAAAAATGTTCCTAGGAATCTAAACAAATTGTTTTCATTCTCTTGAAATCTTTCGAAATTCTTGAAAAGCTTTTTCTGCGAAATATTCACAAATTTGAATTTCAAAACAAAACAAAATTGAAATCCTCCCAAGTTTTAAATTATTTTTTAATCGTTTCAAAATTTCTAAACATCTCTTCCACTCACTCGATTTTCTTGTAAAATTTTGTAATCTAGAAAAATTGCAAAGATTTTCTTTAAAATCTTGTATAATTCTTTTTTTGAAATTTAAGGAAATGTTTTGAAATATTTTTCAATGTTTTCCAATTTTTTTTTTTTTAAATAAAAAACTATTTCAAATTTTCTCATGAATAGTAAGAAAATTTTATTGTTTTCTTGAAACTCTTCAAAATTCTTAAGAAGCCTTACATTTTTTCAACTTTTTGAAATTATTTGGAATCTTTTCAAATATTCTCTTAAAATTAATGTTTAAGAATAAAAAAGAATGAAGAAATATTCTATAGGAATCAGAAGAAAATCTTTTCTCACTTGAACCCTTTCAAAATTCTTAAGTCTTATTTTTTCGAAATATTCACAAATTAAAATTTTTAAAAATGTTGAAATCTTTCCAACTTTTAAATTATTTTTAAGTCGTTCCTAAATATTTCTTAAAATTACTCGAATTTAACAAAAAAATTAAATAAATAAAATTGCCTTAATTGCCACATTCTTTTTTGAAAATATTTTGATATCTTTTTAAATATTCTCTTAAAATTAATTTTTTTAAATAAAATTCATTAAAAATTTTCCTAGGAATCTAAAGAAAATTTTATTGTTCACTTAAAACCTTTCAAAATTCTTAAGAAGCCTCTAAATGTTTGACAATTTTTCTCTTAAGATTAATGTTTTAAAATTAAAAATAATTAAAAATATTCCTATAGGAATCTGAAGAAATTTTTTTCATTTTCTTGAAATCTTTCAAAGTGCTTAAAAAGCTTATTTTTTCGAAATATTCACAAATTTCCATTTAAAAAAAAATTCAAATCTTCCCAAGTCTTAAATTATTTTTTAGTCACCTCAAAATTTCTAAATATCTCTTAAATTACTCGAATTAAAAAAAAAAGTGACAATAAACAAAATTGCCTTTAAGGAATATTTTTAATCTTTCAGATACTTTTTTTGAACATTTTAGAAATATTTTTGAATTAAAAAAAAATTGAACTCTTCTCAAGTTTTACACTATTTTTTTATCGTTTCAAAATTTCTAAATATCTCTTAAAAATAACACGAATTAAAAAAAATAAATAAATAAACAAAATGCTTTAATCTTCGAGATTCTTTTTTTTAAATTTTAGTAATGTTCTGAAACCTTTTTAAATATTCTCTTACAATTAATGTTTTAAAATACAAGCCATTAAAATTTTTCCATTACAAAATAATTTTAAATCTTCCCAAGTTTTAAATTATTTTTGAATCGTTTCAATATTTCTAAATATCTCTTAAAATTACTCAATTAAAAAAAAAAGTGAAAATAAACAAAATTGCCTTTAAGGAATATTTTATATCTTTCAGATACTTTTTTTGAACATTTTAGAAATGTTTTTGAATTAAAAAAATGGAACTCTTCTCAAGTTTTACATTATTTTTTAATCGTTTGAAAATTTCTAAATATCTCTTAAAAACAACACGAATTTAAAAAAATAATAAAAATAAACAAAATGCTTTAAATCTTCCAGATTCTTTTTTGTTTAATTTTAGTAATGTTCTGAAACCTTTTTAAATATTCTCTTACAATTAATGTACTTATTGTATTTTAATACATTAATTGTAAGAGAATATTTAAAAAGGTTTCAGAACATTTCTAAAAGAAAAAAAAGAATCGGTAAAATTTCAAGCATTTGGTTTATTTTTATTTATTTTTTGTTGTTGAAAAATTCGAGTAATTTTAAGAGATATTTAGAAATTTTAAAACTAATAAAAAAATAATTTAAAACTTGGGAAGATTTCAAATTTTTTTGAAATGCAAATTTGTGAATATTTCGAAAAAAAGCTTTTCAAGAATTTTGAAAAATTTTAAGAAAATGAAAAAAAAATTCTTCAGATTTCTATAGGAATATTTTTAATTGTTTTTTATTTTGAAACATTAATCTTAAGAAAATATTTAAAAATATTACAAACCACTTCAAAAATTTAAAAGTAAAGGCCTCTTAAGAATTTTGAAAGGTTTAAAGAAAACAATTGAATTTTCTTCCTATTCATGAGAACATTTGAAATAATTTTTTATACAAAAAAAATATTTAGGAAACATTGAAAAAGATTTCAAAACATTTTCTTAAATTTCGAGAAAGAATGTACAAGATTTTAAAGAAAATTTTTACAAGTTTGCTCAATTACAATATTTTAGAGAAAAATCGAGTAAGTTTAGGAGATCTTTAGAAAATGTTTAACGATGCAAAAACAATTTAAAAGTTGTAAAGATTTTAAATGATTTTTTAAACATAAATTTGTGAATATTTTGAAAAACACTTTTAAAGAATTTTGAAAGGTTTCGAAGCGAGTGAAAAATTGTCTTGACATTTCTAGTAAAATTTAAAATGATTTTTTATTTTAAAAATTAATTTTGCGCGTTTACTTAACAAGATTCCAATAATTTTTTGAATTTTTCAAACTGAATCTGGAAGATTTTAAGGCACTTTATTTTAAAAATGTTAAGGAAAAATTCGAATAATTTTAAATGATGTTTAGAAGGTTTAGAAGTTTTGAAAATATTAAAAAATCTAGATTCCCAAGCAAATTTAAAAATATTTTAGAATATTTCAAAAGATTTCCAAAATTGTCAAAAAAGAATCTTGAAAATTTTAAGGAAATTTTATCATCCTAACAAAATAAAAATAATTATTATATAATTATAATTATATATTATTAAAAATACAAAATGATTTGAAATCTTCCCAAGTTTTAAATTATTTTTTAATGGTTTCAAAATTTCTAAGTATCTCTAAAATTACTCGAATTTAAATAAAAATGTGAAAATAAACAAAATAGCCTTTAGGGAATATTTTTAATCTTTCAAATACTTTTTTTGAACATTTTAGAAATATTTTTGAATTAAAAAAATGAAACTCTTCTCAAGTTTTACATTATTTTGTAATCGTTTCAAAATTTCAAAATTTTTTTTTTTAAATAACACAAATTTAAAAAAAAAAATAATAAAAATAAACAAAATGCTTTAAATCTTCCAGATTCTTTTTTTCTTTTATTTTAGTAATATTCTGAAACCTTTTTAAATATTCTCTTACAATTAATGTTTTAAAATACAAGCCATTAAAATTTTTCCATTACAAAATAATTTTAAATCTTCCCAAGTTTTAAATTATTTTTTAATCGTTTCAAAATTTCTAAATATCTCTTAAAATTACTCGAATTTCTCAACAACAAAAATTGAAAATATGCCGTGGCTACGTGTACCGAAATTTCATTACAAATAGTTGGATTTTTTCGGTACGCGTTGACACTTCCTTAAAAATAAACAAAATTGTCTTAAAATCATCCAGATTCTTTTTGGAAAATTTTGATTTCTTTTTCAATATTCTCTTAACAGTAATTTTTTTGTATGCATGGGACAAAATTTAATTTTTTTTAATAATCAAGAAAAAACTGATTTTTCACCAGAAGTGTAACGGTTTTATATCTAATTGAACAGCTTTTGAATAACAAAAAATAATATCAAAGTACACTTGTGGTGAAAAATCATTTTTTTTCAAGTAATTAAAACAAATAAGTTTCGTCCCATGCACTTAAAAAATTAATTAAAAGAGAATATTTAAAAGGATATCAAAATATTTCCAAAATTTTCAAAGAAGGATCTGGAAGATTTTAAGGCAATTTTGTTTATTTTCAATTTTTTTTCAATTTCTCAGTAATTCAAATATTTATTTCTAAACATCGTATATTAAAAGAGAAAAGGGGAAAAGGTGGAAACAGGGGAAGGACTCTGATCCCTGGGATAATAATTGAAGTTTTAAAAATAATCAATTTTATTAATTCATTCGTCATCATACATTACATCTATTGTTTAACTCAGTCGAGTTAATTCAGCATCTAGATTTTACCGAACGACGTATCCTTCGATTACTTTTATGGCATGACTATCTTACACGCATAATTCACTGCATACAAATATAAATTACTCGATAGTTCTAAAATAACGTTTCGTTCGAACTTTTCCAGAAACTTTTAATCTAAAATAATCATTCTTAGCCCTTCTGCCGACTAAGAGACTTACAAGATAGAGAAAAACAAACTTTCACTCGGAAAAATTAGGGTTCGGACCCTTATTGATATTGACACAAATGACATTTTTATCGCTGGCAAGTGGCATCTATGACTGCATCCTCCAAGAAAACTAATGCCATTCGAAAAAAAACTTTATCTCTCTCTTCAAATTCTTACACTGCAAAAACATTAATACTTGGAAAATCTGAAAATCTACTCAATAATACTGTCGCAGTTCACGGATTAATTCACAATGAGATGTAGAATAAAAACTGAGATCCAATTTTCATTTGCATATTAGAAGCGATAGAAATTTGGCACAGCTTCAATTATTTCTCAGTAATTTTTCGGATGACATGAGTTGTATAAACCTAACAATTAAAAGCTCGAGTTGCTTAAACTTAAATTCAAACGTAAATTCAGAAAGAGAGATACAAGTCTCGAATTGCAATTATTCCCGAATTTCTTTTTCGTTTGACATAATCGCAAATTATTTTCCACAAAAATACCACTGGCATTTAGTAATTTTTTTTTGGCTCTAATCTAGACGAAAAATGTATTATTTATTTTAAAAAAAGGAGAAAAAGAGTGATTTTGTGCAAAGAAACGAATTGCAAATTTGCAGATTTATTTATTAAGATAGTCCTCGCTTTTTTAATTATCGAAAAGTAGATAGGATGATAATCCAAAAAAGTGGAAAAAGTGATGATAAGTGAGAAAAATTGAAACGACTAGATTGGAGCCACGATATATTCGAAAATATGCATCGTGTGGGTGTTGCGAAGGTTTGCCGAAAATTTTAAAATACTACCCAATAGGGAAGTTCACCAGCCGCTAGGTAGCGCTAGCTGTTCTAGTCAACGTTTCGCGAAAATTCAAATTCGATAAATGAAACATTCTTTTTTTTATACAAATTAATAATCAAAGTCTATAGCTTATTCATAAATCAAAGTAAAAATGTAAGCTATTCAGTTTGAAAAAAAATTAAGCATATTAATTACTGAACAATTTTTCTCGCGTAGTTCTAAATTTCACAAATATAACATTATTGTCTACTGAAAGAATGTTTCAAAGCATATTTTTTCTATTTTTTTTAGTCCGAATAGTTCAATTTTCAACCAAAAATGAATTTTCAATTTAAAAAGATCAATTCTCAATCAAAAATGGAATACTTAAACTTTCAGTTAAAAAAACTCAATTTTCAAGAACAAAAAAAAAACGATTTTTCAACAAAATAGTTCAATTTTAAACTAAAGAAATGAATTTTCAACCAAAAATTAAATACTTGAATATTTAGTTTAAAAAATTAGTTTTCAAGTACAACAAAAAAAAAACGAATTTTCAACCAAATAGTAAAATTTTCAAGAAAAAAAAATGAATTTTCAAATAAGTAAAATAATATTCTGCAAACAAAGAAGAATTTTTGACCATACTAAAAAAGATACATTTTTAAACTAAAATGGAATTCCATTTTTTTAAACTGAAATTTTTCTGAACTCGTTTTTTGGTTCCATTTTTGGTTCACAATTTATTTTTATTAGTTGAAAATTCAACTATTTGGAGTAAAAAATAATAAATAAAAAATAATAATAATGTCATATTTGTGAAATTTTAATCTAAAAAAATTAATTAATTTTCAACCAAAGGAATTAATTTTTACCAAAAAGATGAATTTTTAAACAAGAAGAATAATTTTCTACCAAAAATAAGAATTTTCAACTAAAATTGAAAAAAAAATGAAATACTTCAATTTTCAGTTGAAAAAATTAATATTCAACCGGCAAATACTAACTTTCAACGAATTAGTTAAATTTTCAAGCAAAAGAGATTAATCTTCAACAAAATACAGAAATTTAAAATATATAGTTAAATTTTCAACTAGAAAAGATAAATTTTCAACGTATTTTCAAATAATAGTCACATTTTCAAACAAGGAAATGAATTTTTAACCAAAAAAGATTAATTTTCAAACAAGAAGAATATTTTTCTACTATAAAGACGATTTTTAAATAAAATACATGAATTTACTACAAAAGATGGAAGTTAAATTTTCATTTAATTAGTTTAAAAAAATAATAATTTACACCTATATATTTAAATTTTCAAATAAAGACATGAATCTTCATGAAAAAAATGAATTTTAAACAAAGTAGTTCATCTTTCAACCAACTAGTCGTATTTTCAAACAAAAAAGTGAATTCTTAACGAAAGATGCAATAGTTGATATTTCAACTAAAAAATATTTTAAATTAAAAACCGTTGAAATGAACCAAGAAGGACGAATTTTAAACAAATTAGTTACATTTTCAAATAAATAACATTAATTTTCAACCAAAAATAAACTACTTAATTTTTCAGTTAAAATAAATTTTAAAATGAATTTTCAACTTTCAACCAAGTAGTTGAATTTTTGAACAAAATTTTTTTTTAATATCGCACCAACAACACTTAAATTCAACAAAAAAGACAAGTTTTACAAAAAATTATTCAATTTGCAACTAAAAAGATTTTTCAGTCAAGAAAGAAAAAAAATCTGAACCTAATTGTCGCATTTTCAAGCCAAAAAGACAAATTTTCGATAAATCAGTTCAATTTTCATTTCAAAAATATGACAGTTGTTAGTTATTGCCATAACTGACTGAATAACTAACATTTTTACAGCTGGCACCACCTAGCGGCTGGGATCCTCCCCTTTAGTACCAAGTAAGTGGCGCTGTTATCGTGAAAGGTGCCTCCACACAGAAAAGTATTTTACCAAAAATTTTGCCGAATCGTTGCAACACCTTGCGGAATTATGATAAAATGGTACAGAGTAAAAATCTGCTTATCCAAAAGATGAAGATGCCTTTACAGACTAAGTACCTTTGACAGTTGATTATATTCTACAACGTCAGACAGTCATTCGATAAAGTTGTACAGTGAGACAAACTAACAAATATTATATTATAATACAGTCTCTAATTAGATTTTCATTTTTCGCAATCACTTTGTATTCACACTCACTGTCGATTTCAATTTTAATTTCGATTAGCGAATTCATCTGAATTTGAGAATCAAAGCGCCCGTAAAAGAAACTTGATTTCGAAGATTCCGAATTTTTGTTTGTAGGTTTCAACCATCAAAGAATGTTCAAAGCTGTAAGAACTTATCAAGTTTTGTACAATTGACAGGGCCGAAGAATTCTTGGAGTCAGCTGGAATCATTAGAGAATGAAGATTAATCCAGGCATATAACGTATTTTTTCAGGTCCATTGAGTGACTGATCCAAGCTTAAAAGCCTTAATTGAGTTTTAATTGATTTATATTATGAATAATAGTATCAAGTCCTGGAAAAGAGAATTGATCGATATATCCTTTTCCAGAAATTGGTTTGATTAAAACAGGCAGTTATGCAGAATCTTGTATTTAATCCATCAACGCCTAGGTGTATTTATTTATAAAGAATTTGGTCCTTTCAGTGTGCGTCTTAAATCACTTGAAAGATTAAAAATCGCCTTTGATAATATTAA
The DNA here is from genome assembly GCA_932178445.1 of Andricus quercusramuli. Lineage (NCBI taxonomy): Eukaryota > Metazoa > Arthropoda > Insecta > Hymenoptera > Cynipidae > Andricus > Andricus quercusramuli. The sequence goes on from CAKNXH010069561.1 coordinate 12,793, forward strand.
TAGACAAATCATTCTTTAAACATTTTTTTTCTCCCCTTCTGAATATTGACGAAGGTTGATATTAATTATTAACGCGGAACAATATGTGGGGCTATGGGCGTTAATGGAATAATGTCACAATTATTTTAACTATCTCAAACAACCTGGGGACTGTAGGATCGAAAACAGTTTTTATTCGATGCACTGACCTCAATCGTTAATTTAATGGATTACAAATTCTTCTTCACAGATTACGTTCTTGCAATAATTTCATAATGTGATTTCCTAAACTAACACGCATCATCCGATTAATGATTTTCCAACTAACTAAAAAAATTATAATTTAGTCTGATTTCTAATTTTTAAGGAGATCGTTTCTGGCGATAAAAAATTGAGTCTTGGGAAAGTTTGAATGAAGATAATGGATTCTAAATAAAATTTAGACTTTTCCCAAGTCCCAAAATTTGATGACTCGCGAAAAAGAACAGAAAAATGAAGGCAGTAGTTAGCAAACTAGAAGTTTTTGATTTTTCCGTTCTAGAAGCACATTATTTAAGCCCTATAATTAAAATTACAGCCGCACACACGTATACTCTTGTATTTTGTACAATAATTCTAAACCTCGGACAAAATTCTGATCCGAAATTCCTTCATGCCCAGATCAATCACTCGGACTTTAAATTTAATTAAAAGTCTGCTTTGAAAATTCGAAGCAAAATAAACAGCCTTTCCTCACCTGAACCTAGGAATATTTGCACAAGCGTTCAGTGCTTTGAGAGAAAATATCCATTTCTTCCACACCGGAAAGGTCGATTACAGACTCTCGTTATAATCCCTCGATAATTATCCCCTTCAACTTTTATTCATTCTTTGGCTTTGGCGGAGATCGCTCGTTCTCCTTAGTGATTTTTTAAAATTTTTCTTCAGGCCGATCTGCTCGACTTGGGGTTTGGAATTCCGCAACCCCATTAGGAGATTTATTGTAATAATTAATTTAATCGAGAAAATCGACCCGAATTCTAAGATTATTTATCATTTACAAATTACGCGTGGCATAATTCGCCAACAGTCGACGATTTTAAACACAATAGAACGATATTCCATGCAATTTCGAGGAACGCCGAGGGCTACATAATTTCTTCAATCTTAATCATAAATAAATCCAGTTTTTAACCGATGGATGATTTTAAATTCCCGTTTTTCTCCGGACAAATATTAATTTTTCTGATTTGAAACCGGAAATTTCGGAAAAGAATCAGACTTATGATTTGGAACAGAGAATTCTATAAAAGAATTATAATTCTGATTTGAAACAGGGATTGTTTTTGTAAATTCCCTTTTTATAAATCAGAATTAGGATTATAATTCTTTACGGGACTTTTTTCAAATTAATTTATTTATTCTCCGCACAAACTCAGAATTGTAATTATTTTAAATAATTTCCTATACCAAGTCACAATTAATTTCATTTCCAAAGTTCCCTTTTACAAGTCATAATTCTATTTATTTACCAAAATTTCTATTATACTTCAGAAATATAGTAACTCCCTTTTTCCAAAATCTGGAAAAGGGAAATTTCAAATCCTGACGAATTCTGACTTGGAACAGAGATTTTTCTAATTACCTTCTTCTAAATCAGAATTAAAATCCTTTTCCAAAATTCCCGTTCCACGTCAAAAATTCCCGGTGGCAAGTCAAATAAAAATTCTTTACAGAAATGTCCTGTTTCAAGTCAGTCAGAATTATTTTTATTCACAATATTTTCTATTATAAATCAGAAATATAGTGTATTTCTTTTTCAAAAATTTGAAAGAAAAAAGTTTCAAATTTCAGGCAAATTTTTATTTGCAAACAAAAAAAGAATTCTTTAATCCAAACAAATTCTGATTTTTAAGAAAGAATTTTCAAAATCTGACGAATTCTGACATTGAACAGGGATGGTTTTTGTAAATTCCTTTTTTATAAATCAGAATAAAAATCCTTTTTTAAAATTCCTATTCCATGTCGAAAATTCCCTGTTTCAAGTGAAATTACCTTTACGGAAATTCACTGTCTCAAAGTCTAAACTACAATTCTTTACGGAAATTCCCTGTTCCAAATGACAATTACATTTATTTCAAAAAATTCCCTGTTCCAAGTCAGAATTATTTTAACTCCTTTTTTCCACAATTTAAAAGAAAAAAGTTTCAAATTCTGGCAAATTTTTATTTGCAAAAAAAAATTATTTTTAAATTCAAACAATTTTTGATTTTTTACAACAAATTTTCAAAATTAGACGAATACGAACTTGGACTCGGATTATTTTTGTAAATTCCCTTTTTATATATCAGAATTAAAATGATTTTTTTTTAAATTGCTATTGCATGTCAAGATTCCCTGTTTCAAGTCAAATTATAATCCTTCACAGAAATTCCTTGTCTCAAAAACTAAATTATAATTCTTTATGGAAATTCCCTGTTCCAAGTCAGAATTATTTTTATACCCAACATTTTTTATTATAATTCAGAAATATAGAAATTAAATTTTTCTACAATTTTAAAGAAAAAAGTTTCAAATTCTGGCAAATTTTTATTTGCAAAAAAAAAGAATTTTTAAATTCAAAAAAATTCTGATTTTTAAAAAAGAATTTTCAAAATCTTACGAATTCTGACTTTGAACAGGGATTGTTTTTGTAAATTCCTTTTTTACAAATCAGAATTAAAATTCTTTATTGAAATTTCTATTCCATTTCTGATTTTGTACAAGGAATATTACATATCAGACGAATATGAACTTGGACTGGGATTTTTTTGTGAATTCCCTTTTTATAAATCAGAATTAAAATTCTTTTTTAAAATTCTCGTTCTAGGCCGAAAATTCACTGTTATGTATATTTCTTGTCCCAAAGAGAAAATTATTATACAAAGGAAATTCCCTGTTCCAAGTCAAAATTATTTTTATCTACAATATTTTCTATTGTAATTCAGAAATATAGTGTATTCTTTTTTCTAAAAATTGGAAGAAAAAAAGTTTCAAATTCTGGCAAATTTTTATTTGCAAAAAAAATCACTTTTAAATTCGACAGAAAATTTTGAAAAATAATATGAATTCTGAAATAGAAGAAGGGAATTAAACAAAATTCTTATTCAAATTCAGAATTATGAGTCTTTATCAAATTTCCCGATCAACTAGACATCCTGGGATTCCTTTAAAACTATAAATTTCCAATTTTCAGTTCAAAATTGACCAACATTGAACTGTTGAAATTGGAAATAGTTCAAGTTCTACAGTTTCAATTTAAAATATTTCATAAGCGTCTTGAATTCAAAACTGTTTGATTTCAAACTTCCATAAATTTCAAATCATCAATCTAATTTTCCATAAAATTACTCATTTAGAAGAAAACTAAAATCTTATCAAAGAGAGAAAACAGATTTTGTTGGGCGAGTTATCTCCTTCTAGTTAAAGCTGATTGGTCGAGAAGGTTATCGATAAAAATCGAACTCGTGACTATCGATTAAAATCGACGTTCTGCCCCAATCAGCATCAGCTTTGTCTATAAAGAGATAGCTCGCTAACCAAAATCTATTTTTCTTCCTCTAATGTCCATAATTTGAATAAACTAAAAATAAAAAATGCATAAACTCGGAATTATGTAGCCTTCGATGAATGCACAGATTAGCGATCAGCAATGCGATAATACCAACGCACTGTCAGTGATTCAGCCCGTTCTTAACGTATGTACACGTGAAAAACAGTAACGCATTACGTAAGTAACGGCAACATAAAACGTAACAGTCCTTCTAGTTAAATAATATGTAGTTCATTTCATGTAAAATGTATAAGAAACGTGAGGGAAGTTATGACACAGATGCTTCTGATCGAAACGAGTAGGTGAAATAGTGTGTGCCTGATAAAAATACTTATTGTAACTTTCATCCGCTTCGCCGTTTTGTGCTTTCGGCAAGCCTAAAATAGTTCTTCGGTAGGCGATGATGCTCTGCAGTACATATTTTCTTTAAACACGCGAACATTATACATTTTTACTCTGTTGCATTTTTGTGACGATTGACAAGACTCCACCCTCTAAATGGAACGTGCAATTCTTCTGGCACTGCCTGTCAGAAATCCAACAATTGTTTCTGATTAGAAATTGATTCCCTACCTCAGAACGATTTTCCAATACGAGAATTGATTTTCTTTTCGGAATCTGACAGCATTATTGCGCAGAGGACAACATTCCAATAGTTGCTACACTGCTAACTTTCCCTATTCACAATCACAACCTATCTTCAAAGAGTCCTAAACCAATACTTAAGCGGATTATATTACAGTTGAAACAATGCTTACAGTATCTTGCACAAAGTGTTTACTCTCGATGCAGAGTTTACTTTGCCGCAGGAAGATAGCGTTTCACTTTGTCAAAAGGATGCAAGTCCTCCTTGTTGTGTCTCGCGACACGTCTGCTGTTTCGATTGGTTAGAGCGCAGCAGTGTTGGAGTTATCGACTAGAGGAGAAAGAGGCCCGAGTTTCCCCCGGCCACTACTTATTCTATCCGTGTCGTATTGAACATCTAGCGAGAGGCCTGAAACCAGAAGAAAAGAGAGAAAAATATTAATTATTTGACCATCCAGATACAACACACACATATTTCGGGGAAAGTGAAGCCCATCGGGAAAATCTGACAAGAAACGCCTGTCAGTAACATTTTTTAGTTTGAATTTAAGTCATTCAAGGTGTCTACTCAAAGTCGAGACAAAAATTCCCTGACAATTCGAGGTTTTCTCCAGGTATCTCAACTTTTTTCCAGGTATAATTTTTCATAGTACGGAACCATTAAAATATTTAGCATTTTTTTAAAACAATTGACTCGGAATATGTATACAATTTCGCGAGTTTATAATAAATAAGGTTTCTGTCAATTTCTAGGGATTAATTTAAAAAGTTTAATTTAGAAGACTTTGATCAATTATATAATAATATATTATTAAATGTATTAGCACCATCGAATAATTAAATTATAATACTAAAATCATAATTAATCATTTCATGAATTTGTCTCCAAAGTCCATGAATTTGAATAATTCAACCGAATTTTAATTTTACCTTCTGACACTTAATATTCAGTGCATATTTAGGTAAAATTAATGTGAGTACAATATCACATTGAATTCAAACCCTTTAAAATTCCTGACTGTTCCAGTAAAAATATTGCATTTTCAACAAGATAGATAAACTTTTATCTAAATAGTTAAATTTTTAACCAAAAAGGTTAATTTTCTATTAAAAAAGACGATTTTTCAACTAAACACATGATTTTTCAACGAAATAGTTGAATTTTCAACGAAGAATGACAAATTTTCAACCAACCAGATGAATTTTTAAGCAAAAAAAAAATCAATTTTCAACTAAAAATGAAACAGTTAAATTTTCAGTTAGAAAAATTAT
>CAKNXH010069562.1:0-18237 GCA_932178445.1 Andricus quercusramuli
AAATTTAAAAAATTGGTAGAAAATTGAACTATTTCATTGAAAATTGATGTGTTTTGTTCAAAATTCGTCTTTTTTTATAGAAAATTTGTCTTCTGGTAGAAGATTACTCTTCTTGGTTGAAAATTCAACTATTTGGTTAAAAATTTAAGTGTTTTTTGAGGATTCTTTTCCTCTTTGGTAGAAAATTAAATTTCTAATTTGAAAATGCATCTTTTTGGTTGAAAATTAATGTATTTTGATTGAAATCCATCTTTTTTGGTAGAAAAGTTATCTCATTAATTGAAACTTCATCTTTTTTGTTGATAATTTAATTATTTTGTTGAAGATTTGTCTTTTTTGGTAGCAAATTCATCTTTATGGTTAAAAATTCATCATTTTAGTGAACAATTCATTTCTTTGTTTGAAAATTTAATTATATTGTTGAACATTCGTTTTTCTTGTTGAAAATTATTTTTTCTTTTGACACAAAATTTAAATATTTTATTTTTTAATGAAAATTTATTTTTTTTTAGTTGAAAATTTGACTTTTTGGTTGAAAATTCAACTGCTTGTTTAAAATTTTGCGTAATTCGTTGAGAATTTTTTTTTTCTGAGAAAATTATTTCTCCAAGCTGAAAATTAATCTTTTTGGTTAAAAATGCAACTATATTGTTAAAAAGTAATCTTTTTTGTCAAAAATTCAATCGGTTAAAAATTCATTTTTTTCGTTTGATAAATATTCGTTTTATTTTTGGCTGAAAATAAATGTTTGAAACTGACAATTCAACTGTTCCATTTTTGGTTAAAAATTTATCGTTTTCAGGTAAAAATTTAACTATTTGGTTAAAAATTTATCTTTTTGGATTGAAAATTCATTTTTTACGGTCGAAAAGTTATCCTTCTTGGGTGAAAATTTATTTTTCCTGGCTGAAAAGTAACTCTTTTGTTAAAAATTCAACTGTCTTCGGAAAAATACGTATTTTTGGATTGAAAAATGTACTATTTTGTTAAATTTTCAACTTTTTGTTGTTGAAAACTCGTCACTTTCACTGGAAATGTTATCTATTTGCTTGAAAATTCAACTATTTTGTTGGAAACGCAATATATTTCTATATTAATTTTATTTAAAAGAATTTATAAACGTCCAATCCGTCTTTAGGGCGCCAGGTCCCGCCAGACAGGAAAAAACGTTACCTCACAATGAAACATTCAAAATTATATGGTATCAATTTCAGAAAATTTAAATCCACAAACTAAATATCACCACTTTTATCGTCGGAAAAAATCACTTGTGTTTAAAATGTTTTCTTTGTTATAGGAATAAAAATAGTTTTTGGTAACCACAGAATTCATAGTACAAAATTCTCTCAACGCAGTAGAAATATTTCACGAAAATAGGAGAATAAATTCTTTTAAGTAAAATTAATATCTAACTACCATATTGAATTGAATATTAACTGCTTTAAAATTCTAAGGTTTATAGTCGAAATATATTACATTTTCAAAAAAATAGTTCAATTTTCAACCAAAAGAGATGAATTTTTAACCCGGAGACGAATTTTTAACAAAAGAGTTGTCTTCAAGTTTAAAACTTGAATGGGTTAGAAAATATTTGACTTTTTAATAAAATAATTGAATTTATAACCAATTAGTCGAATTTTAATGCCACAAAGACGATTTTTTTAGAAGGCAGTTTAATTATCAAACTGAAAAGGTATGGTTTCAACAAAAAATATTATTTTCAACCAACAAAGATGAATTTTCAACCAAATACTTGCATTCATAACCAAGTAGTTGAACTTTCAATAAAAAGAGACGAAAGCCAAAGAAAATAGTTTAATTTTTAACTAATTAGTGGATTTTTCCAGACAAGAAGACGATTTTTTTTAGAAGGCAGTTGAATTTTCAACAAAAAAGTTCATTTTTAACCAAGAAAGCTACATTTTCTATCCAAAAAGGTAAATGTTTAACGAAACAATTTAAGTTTCTACCAAAGACATGACTTTAATGATGACTTTAACCCAAGAACTGCATTTTTAACAAAAAAGTTTAATTTTCAAATAAAAAAAATTAATAATCATTCAAACAGTTTAATTTAAAACCAAATAGTTGAATTTTTATGCTAAAAAGACGTATTTTCAAACAAATAGATGAATTTTCATGTAAAATGTTGGATCTTAAAGAAAATTATATTTTAACAAAGGGTTACAATTATTAACTAAGTGAATAGTTGGATTTTCAATAAATAAACATGAATTCCAAAAGAAAAAAATAATAGTTGATGTCATCCAAAAATATATTTTAAAAAATCAGAAACAGTTGAATTCAACCAAAACAGTTTAATTTTTTACCAGTAAGATTAAGTTTCTACAAAAAAAAGACGGCTTTTCAACAAAATACCAGATTTTTTCACTAAAAAAGATCAATTTTCAGCCAAAACTAAAATAATTTATTTTTTAATAAAAAAACATTTAACTCGAAAACATGAATTGTCAAAAAAAAATTCATTTTCAACCAAGGAGATGAATCTTAAAAAAAAAAAAATTAATTTTCAACGAACTAGTTGAAATTTCAACTAAGTAGTTAAATTTTCAGCGAAGAAGTTCAATTTTCTACCAAAAAAGACCAATTTTCAACAAATTAGTTAAATCTTCAATTAGCAAACTGATTTTTTAACAAAGTAGTTCAACTTTCAACCAACTAGTTCAATTGACAATAAAAAAAATTCTGGTGAACAATTTAATTGTCGAATGTTTAACTGGATTGATCAGTTCACAGCCAAAAATGGGAATAGTTAAATTTTCAGTTACGAAAATTTATTTTTATAAAAAAAAATGAATTTCTAACAAAACAAAATAGTTAAACCTTTAACCAATAAAATGAATTTTTAACAATGTGGTTTAACTTTCAAGCAAGTGGTTGCATTTTCAACCAAAAAAGATGAATTTTCAACTAAATAGTTATATTCTCAACAAAATAGTTAAATTTTCAACCAAATAGTAGAATTTTTAAGATTAATTTTGAAAACAAAATTTAATATATTCTTTTTTTTACTCGATAAATATTGAAAATTAAACAAATTTCGTGATCCATTAAAAAATTTCCGTTTTTCCGGTCATACAAAATTCCTGGTCATTTTCCGGTTTTCTTTTCCTGTGGCCACCTTAATTTTTTAATATAATATTGATAATATGGAATCTTTCTCTCTCTTTTTGCAGATAACTGAGGAAACTTCAGAGGTGATAGTCAATAAAGCGATTGAATTATGGCAACAAAGCGGATCTATTTCTAGTTCACAGAACACTATCACTGTTGTACAAAATGCTTGAGTCTTTATTTTTTTAAAGAACACATTGTTTTCATTTTAGGTTACATTTTTTAAAAATATTGAAGGGCATCCTTCCAGTCTAAACTATACAATTATTGTCAATAACCGTTTTTTGTAAAACTAGCAGTTTTTCGACTTGAGAGGTTTAATAAATTTTAATACAAAATAAAAATAACGAGTAACTATATTTATTTGTTTAAAGATTTAGAACCCTTAAATTCAGATTTGTCGAAAAAAAATTTAGGTAATTGTAAAGAATTCTTTTTTATTTAAGAGGATTTTAGAAAATATTAGGAAAAATTCGAGGCAGTTTAAAAGATATTGAGGTCTTTTAGACGCTTGGAAGAAATTTAAAAATATTTAATAACATTTTTGAAATATTTTGACGTTTTGAAATATTTTTAATCTCTTTAAAACTTCTCAAATTCCTAAATATTAATTTTTTTTCTTAGAATTTTTCCGAAAATTTATACAGAATTCTTTTAGGATGATAAAATTTCCTTTAAATTTTCAAGATTCTTTTTTGACAGTTTTGGAAATCTTTTGAAATATTCTAAAATATTTTTAAATTTGCTTGGGAATATAGATTTTTTAATATTTTCAAAACTTCTAAACCTTCTAAATATCTTTTAAAATTATTCGAATTTTTCCTCAAAATTTTTAAAATAAAGTGGCTTAAAATCTTCCAGATTCAGTTTAAAAAATTCAAAAATGTATTGGAATCTTCTTAAGTATACGCGCAAAATTAATTTTTAAAATAAAAAATCATTTTAAATTTTGCCAGAAATGTAAAGACAATTTTTCACTCGCTCGAAACCTTTCAAAATTCTTTAAAAGTCTTTTTCAAAATATTCACAAATTTATATTTAAAAAATCATTTAAAATCTTTAAAAGTTTTTAAATTATTTTTTCATCGTTAAAAATTTTCTAAAGATCTCCTAAACTTACTCGATTTTTCTCTAAAATGTAATTGAGCAAAATTGCAAAAATTTTCTTTAAAATCTTGTACATTCTTTTTCGAAATTTAAGGAAATTTTTTGAAATCTTTTTCAATGTTTCCTGAATATTTTTTTTATAAAAAATTATTTCAAATTTTCTCATGAATAGGCAGAAAATTGAATTGTTTTCTTTAAATCTTTCAAAATTCTTAATAAGCTTTTACTTTTAAATTTTTGAAATGGTTTGTAATCTTTTTAAATATTTTCTTAAGATTAATGTTTCAAAATAAAAAACAATTAAAAATATTCCTATAGAAATCTGAAGAATTTTTTTTTCATTTCTTAACATTTTTCAAAATTCTTGAAAAGCTTTTTTTCGAAATATTCATAAATTTGCATTTCAAGAAAATTTGAAACCTTCCAAGTTTTAAATTATTTTTTAATAGTCTTAAAATTTCCAAATATCTCTTTAAATTACTAGAAATAAAAAAAAATAAAAATAAACAAAATTGCCTTTAAGAAAGTTTTTAAATATTTCAGATACTTTTTTCTGAACATTTTAGAAATGTTTTTGAATTTTAAAAAATGGAACTCTTCTCAAGTTTGAAATTAATTTTGAATCGTTTCAAAATTTCTAAATATCTCTTAACATTATTCGAATTTAAACTTAAATTTAAAATAAACAAAATGCTTTACATTTTTCCGATTCTTTTTTTTTGTTTAGAAATGTTCTGAAACCTTTTTAAATATTCTCTTACATTAAATGTTTTTAAATAAAAGTCATTAAAAATGTTCCTAGGAATCTAAACAAATTGTTTTCATTCTCTTGAAATCTTTCGAAATTCTTGAAAAGCTTTTTCTGCGAAATATTCACAAATTTGAATTTCAAAACAAAACAAAATTGAAATCCTCCCAAGTTTTAAATTATTTTTTAATCGTTTCAAAATTTCTAAACATCTCTTCCACTCACTCGATTTTCTTGTAAAATTTTGTAATCTAGAAAAATTGCAAAGATTTTCTTTAAAATCTTGTATAATTCTTTTTTTGAAATTTAAGGAAATGTTTTGAAATATTTTTCAATGTTTTCCAATTTTTTTTTTTAAATAAAAAACTATTTCAAATTTTCTCATGAATAGTAAGAAAATTTTATTGTTTTCTTGAAACTCTTCAAAATTCTTAAGAAGCCTTACATTTTTTCAACTTTTTGAAATTATTTGGAATCTTTTCAAATATTCTCTTAAAATTAATGTTTAAGAATAAAAAAGAATGAAGAAATATTCTATAGGAATCAGAAGAAAATCTTTTCTCACTTGAACCCTTTCAAAATTCTTAAGTCTTATTTTTTCGAAATATTCACAAATTAAAATTTTTAAAAATGTTGAAATCTTTCCAACTTTTAAATTATTTTTAAGTCGTTCCTAAATATTTCTTAAAATTACTCGAATTTAACAAAAAAATTAAATAAATAAAATTGCCTTAATTGCCACATTCTTTTTTGAAAATATTTTGATATCTTTTTAAATATTCTCTTAAAATTAATTTTTTTAAATAAAATTCATTAAAAATTTTCCTAGGAATCTAAAGAAAATTTTATTGTTCACTTAAAACCTTTCAAAATTCTTAAGAAGCCTCTAAATGTTTGACAATTTTTCTCTTAAGATTAATGTTTTAAAATTAAAAATAATTAAAAATATTCCTATAGGAATCTGAAGAAATTTTTTTCATTTTCTTGAAATCTTTCAAAGTGCTTAAAAAGCTTATTTTTTCGAAATATTCACAAATTTCCATTTCAAAAAAAAATTCAAATCTTCCCAAGTCTTAAATTATTTTTTAGTCACCTCAAAATTTCTAAATATCTCTTAAAATTACTCGAATTAAAAAAAAAAGTGACAATAAACAAAATTGCCTTTAAGGAATATTTTTAATCTTTCAGATACTTTTTTTGAACATTTTAGAAATATTTTTGAATTAAAAAAAAATTGAACTCTTCTCAAGTTTTACACTATTTTTTTATCGTTTCAAAATTTCTAAATATCTCTTAAAAATAACACGAATTAAAAAAAATAAATAAATAAACAAAATGCTTTAATCTTCGAGATTCTTTTTTTTAAATTTTAGTAATGTTCTGAAACCTTTTTAAATATTCTCTTACAATTAATGTTTTAAAATACAAGCCATTAAAATTTTTCCATTACAAAATAATTTTAAATCTTCCCAAGTTTTAAATTATTTTTGAATCGTTTCAATATTTCTAAATATCTCTTAAAATTACTCAATTAAAAAAAAAAGTGAAAATAAACAAAATTGCCTTTAAGGAATATTTTATATCTTTCAGATACTTTTTTTGAACATTTTAGAAATGTTTTTGAATTAAAAAAATGGAACTCTTCTCAAGTTTTACATTATTTTTTAATCGTTTGAAAATTTCTAAATATCTCTTAAAAACAACACGAATTTAAAAAAATAATAAAAATAAACAAAATGCTTTAAATCTTCCAGATTCTTTTTTGTTTAATTTTAGTAATGTTCTGAAACCTTTTTAAATATTCTCTTACAATTAATGTACTTATTGTATTTTAATACATTAATTGTAAGAGAATATTTAAAAAGGTTTCAGAACATTTCTAAAAGAAAAAAAAGAATCGGTAAAATTTCAAGCATTTGGTTTATTTTTATTTATTTTTTGTTGTTGAAAAATTCGAGTAATTTTAAGAGATATTTAGAAATTTTAAAACTAATAAAAAAATAATTTAAAACTTGGGAAGATTTCAAATTTTTTTGAAATGCAAATTTGTGAATATTTCGAAAAAAAGCTTTTCAAGAATTTTGAAAAATTTTAAGAAAATGAAAAAAAAATTCTTCAGATTTCTATAGGAATATTTTTAATTGTTTTTTATTTTGAAACATTAATCTTAAGAAAATATTTAAAAATATTACAAACCACTTCAAAAATTTAAAAGTAAAGGCCTCTTAAGAATTTTGAAAGGTTTAAAGAAAACAATTGAATTTTCTTCCTATTCATGAGAACATTTGAAATAATTTTTTATACAAAAAAAATATTTAGGAAACATTGAAAAAGATTTCAAAACATTTTCTTAAATTTCGAGAAAGAATGTACAAGATTTTAAAGAAAATTTTTACAAGTTTGCTCAATTACAATATTTTAGAGAAAAATCGAGTAAGTTTAGGAGATCTTTAGAAAATGTTTAACGATGCAAAAACAATTTAAAAGTTGTAAAGATTTTAAATGATTTTTTAAACATAAATTTGTGAATATTTTGAAAAACACTTTTAAAGAATTTTGAAAGGTTTCGAAGCGAGTGAAAAATTGTCTTGACATTTCTAGTAAAATTTAAAATGATTTTTTATTTTAAAAATTAATTTTGCGCGTTTACTTAACAAGATTCCAATAATTTTTTGAATTTTTCAAACTGAATCTGGAAGATTTTAAGGCACTTTATTTTAAAAATGTTAAGGAAAAATTCGAATAATTTTAAATGATGTTTAGAAGGTTTAGAAGTTTTGAAAATATTAAAAAATCTAGATTCCCAAGCAAATTTAAAAATATTTTAGAATATTTCAAAAGATTTCCAAAATTGTCAAAAAAGAATCTTGAAAATTTTAAGGAAATTTTATCATCCTAACAAAATAAAAATAATTATTATATAATTATATATTATTAAAAATACAAAATGATTTGAAATCTTCCCAAGTTTTAAATTATTTTTTAATGGTTTCAAAATTTCTAAGTATCTCTAAAATTACTCGAATTTAAATAAAAATGTGAAAATAAACAAAATAGCCTTTAGGGAATATTTTTAATCTTTCAAATACTTTTTTTGAACATTTTAGAAATATTTTTGAATTAAAAAAATGAAACTCTTCTCAAGTTTTACATTATTTTGTAATCGTTTCAAAATTTCAAAAATTTTTTTTTTAAATAACACAAATCTAAAAAAAAAATAATAAAAATAAACAAAATGCTTTAAATCTTCCAGATTCTTTTTTTCTTTTATTTTAGTAATATTCTGAAACCTTTTTAAATATTCTCTTACAATTAATGTTTTAAAATACAAGCCATTAAAATTTTTCCATTACAAAATAATTTTAAATCTTCCCAAGTTTTAAATTATTTTTTAATCGTTTCAAAATTTCTAAATATCTCTTAAAATTACTCGAATTTCTCAACAACAAAAATTGAAAATATGCCGTGGCTACGTGTACCGAAATTTCATTACAAATAGTTGGATTTTTTCGGTACGCGTTGACACTTCCTTAAAAATAAACAAAATTGTCTTAAAATCATCCAGATTCTTTTTGGAAAATTTTGATTTCTTTTTCAATATTCTCTTAACAGTAATTTTTTTGTATGCATGGGACAAAATTTAATTTTTTTTAATAATCAAGAAAAAACTGATTTTTCACCAGAAGTGTAACGGTTTTATATCTAATTGAACAGCTTTTGAATAACAAAAAATAATATCAAAGTACACTTGTGGTGAAAAATCATTTTTTTTCAAGTAATTAAAACAAATAAGTTTCGTCCCATGCACTTAAAAAATTAATTAAAAGAGAATATTTAAAAGGATATCAAAATATTTCCAAAATTTTCAAAGAAGGATCTGGAAGATTTTAAGGCAATTTTGTTTATTTTCAATTTTTTTTCAATTTCTCAGTAATTCAAATATTTATTTCTAAACATCGTATATTAAAAGAGAAAAGGGGAAAAGGTGGAAACAGGGGAAGGACTCTGATCCCTGGGATAATAATTGAAGTTTTAAAAATAATCAATTTTATTAATTCATTCGTCATCATACATTACATCTATTGTTTAACTCAGTCGAGTTAATTCAGCATCTAGATTTTACCGAACGACGTATCCTTCGATTACTTTTATGGCATGACTATCTTACACGCATAATTCACTGCATACAAATATAAATTACTCGATAGTTCTAAAATAACGTTTCGTTCGAACTTTTCCAGAAACTTTTAATCTAAAATAATCATTCTTAGCCCTTCTGCCGACTAAGAGACTTACAAGATAGAGAAAAACAAACTTTCACTCGGAAAAATTAGGGTTCGGACCCTTATTGATATTGACACAAATGACATTTTTATCGCTGGCAAGTGGCATCTATGACTGCATCCTCCAAGAAAACTAATGCCATTCGAAAAAAAACTTTATCTCTCTCTTCAAATTCTTACACTGCAAAAACATTAATACTTGGAAAATCTGAAAATCTACTCAATAATACTGTCGCAGTTCACGGATTAATTCACAATGAGATGTAGAATAAAAACTGAGATCCAATTTTCATTTGCATATTAGAAGCGATAGAAATTTGGCACAGCTTCAATTATTTCTCAGTAATTTTTCGGATGACATGAGTTGTATAAAACTAACAATTAAAAGCTCGAGTTGCTTAAACTTAAATTCAAACGTAAATTCAGAAAGAGAGATACAAGTCTCGAATTGCAATTATTCCCGAATTTCTTTTTCGTTTGACATAATCGCAAATTATTTTCCACAAAAATACCACTGGCATTTAGTAATTTTTTTTTGGCTCTAATCTAGACGAAAAATGTATTATTTATTTAAAAAAAAGGAGAAAAAGAGTGATTTTGTGCAAAGAAACGAATTGCAAATTTGCAGATTTATTTATTAAGATAGTCCTCGCTTTTTTAATTATCGAAAAGTAGATAGGATGATAATCCAAAAAAGTGGAAAAAGTGATGATAAGTGAGAAAAATTGAAACGACTAGATTGGAGCCACGATATATTCGAAAATATGCATCGTGTGGGTGTTGCGAAGGTTTGCCGAAAATTTTAAAATACTACCCAATAGGGAAGTTCACCAGCCGCTAGGTAGCGCTAGCTGTTCTAGTCAACGTTTCGCGAAAATTCAAATTCGATAAATGAAACATTCTTTTTTTTATACAAATTAATAATCAAAGTCTATAGCTTATTCATAAATCAAAGTAAAAATGTAAGCTATTCAGTTTGAAAAAAAATTAAGCATATTAATTACTGAACAATTTTTCTCGCGTAGTTCTAAATTTCACAAATATAACATTATTGTCTACTGAAAGAATGTTTCAAAGCATATTTTTTCTATTTTTTTTAGTCCGAATAGTTCAATTTTCAACCAAAAATGAATTTTCAATTTAAAAAGATCAATTCTCAATCAAAAATGGAATACTTAAACTTTCAGTTAAAAAAACTCAATTTTCAAGAACAAAAAAAAAACGATTTTTCAACAAAATAGTTCAATTTTAAACTAAAGAAATGAATTTTCAACCAAAAATTAAATACTTGAATATTTAGTTTAAAAAATTAGTTTTCAAGTACAACAAAAAAAAAACGAATTTTCAACCAAATAGTAAAATTTTCAAGAAAAAAAAATGAATTTTCAAATAAGTAAAATAATATTCTGCAAACAAAGAAGAATTTTTGACCATACTAAAAAAGATACATTTTTAAACTAAAATGGAATTCCATTTTTTTAAACTGAAATTTTTCTGAACTCGTTTTTTGGTTCCATTTTTGGTTCACAATTTATTTTTATTAGTTGAAAATTCAACTATTTGGAGTAAAAAATAATAAATAAAAAATAATAATAATGTCATATTTGTGAAATTTTAATCTAAAAAAATTAATTAATTTTCAACCAAAGGAATTAATTTTTACCAAAAAGATGAATTTTTAAACAAGAAGAATAATTTTCTACCAAAAATAAGAATTTTCAACTAAAATTGAAAAAAAAATGAAATACTTCAATTTTCAGTTGAAAAAATTAATATTCAACCGGCAAATACTAACTTTCAACGAATTAGTTAAATTTTCAAGCAAAAGAGATTAATCTTCAACAAAATACAGAAATTTAAAATATATAGTTAAATTTTCAACTAGAAAAGATAAATTTTCAACGTATTTTCAAATAATAGTCACATTTTCAAACAAGGAAATGAATTTTTAACCAAAAAAGATTAATTTTCAAACAAGAAGAATATTTTTCTACTATAAAGACGATTTTTAAATAAAATACATGAATTTACTACAAAAGATGGAAGTTAAATTTTCATTTAATTAGTTTAAAAAAATAATAATTTACACCTATATATTTAAATTTTCAAATAAAGACATGAATCTTCATGAAAAAAATGAATTTTAAACAAAGTAGTTCATCTTTCAACCAACTAGTCGTATTTTCAAACAAAAAAGTGAATTCTTAACGAAAGATGCAATAGTTGATATTTCAACTAAAAAATATTTTAAATTAAAAACCGTTGAAATGAACCAAGAAGGACGAATTTTAAACAAATTAGTTACATTTTCAAATAAATAACATTAATTTTCAACCAAAAATAAACTACTTAATTTTTCAGTTAAAATAAATTTTAAAATGAATTTTCAACTTTCAACCAAGTAGTTGAATTTTTGAACAAAATTTTTTTTTAATATCGCACCAACAACACTTAAATTCAACAAAAAAGACAAGTTTTACAAAAAATTATTCAATTTGCAACTAAAAAGATTTTTCAGTCAAGAAAGAAAAAAAATCTGAACCTAATTGTCGCATTTTCAAGCCAAAAAGACAAATTTTCGATAAATCAGTTCAATTTTCATTTCAAAAATATGACAGTTGTTAGTTATTGCCATAACTGACTGAATAACTAACATTTTTACAGCTGGCACCACCTAGCGGCTGGGATCCTCCCCTTTAGTACCAAGTAAGTGGCGCTGTTATCGTGAAAGGTGCCTCCACACAGAAAAGTATTTTACCAAAAATTTTGCCGAATCGTTGCAACACCTTGCGGAATTATGATAAAATGGTACAGAGTAAAAATCTGCTTATCCAAAAGATGAAGATGCCTTTACAGACTAAGTACCTTTGACAGTTGATTATATTCTACAACGTCAGACAGTCATTCGATAAAGTTGTACAGTGAGACAAACTAACAAATATTATATTATAATACAGTCTCTAATTAGATTTTCATTTTTCGCAATCACTTTGTATTCACACTCACTGTCGATTTCAATTTTAATTTCGATTAGCGAATTCATCTGAATTTGAGAATCAAAGCGCCCGTAAAAGAAACTTGATTTCGAAGATTCCGAATTTTTGTTTGTAGGTTTCAACCATCAAAGAATGTTCAAAGCTGTAAGAACTTATCAAGTTTTGTACAATTGACAGGGCCGAAGAATTCTTGGAGTCAGCTGGAATCATTAGAGAATGAAGATTAATCCAGGCATATAACGTATTTTTTCAGGTCCATTGAGTGACTGATCCAAGCTTAAAAGCCTTAATTGAGTTTTAATTGATTTATATTATGAATAATAGTATCAAGTCCTGGAAAAGAGAATTGATCGATATATCCTTTTCCAGAAATTGGTTTGATTAAAACAGGCAGTTATGCAGAATCTTGTATTTAATCCATCAACGCCTAGGTGTATTTATTTATAAAGAATTTGGTCCTTTCAGTGTGCGTCTTAAATCACTTGAAAGATTAAAAATCGCCTTTGATAATATTAATAGACAAATCATTCTTTAAACATTTTTTTTCTCCCCTTCTGAATATTGACGAAGGTTGATATTAATTATTAACGCGGAACAATATGTGGGGCTATGGGCGTTAATGGAATAATGTCACAATTATTTTAACTATCTCAAACAACCTGGGGACTGTAGGATCGAAAACAGTTTTTATTCGATGCACTGACCTCAATCGTTAATTTAATGGATTACAAATTCTTCTTCACAGATTACGTTCTTGCAATAATTTCATAATGTGATTTCCTAAACTAACACGCATCATCCGATTAATGATTTTCCAACTAACTAAAAAAATTATAATTTAGTCTGATTTCTAATTTTTAAGGAGATCGTTTCTGGCGATAAAAAATTGAGTCTTGGGAAAGTTTGAATGAAGATAATGGATTCTAAATAAAATTTAGACTTTTCCCAAGTCCCAAAATTTGATGACTCGCGAAAAAGAAAAGAAAAATGAAGGCAGTAGTTAGCAAACTAGAAGTTTTTGATTTTTCCGTTCTAGAAGCACATTATTTAAGCCCTATAATTAAAATTACAGCCGCACACACGTATACTCTTGTATTTTGTACAATAATTCTAAACCTCGGACAAAATTCTGATCCGAAATTCCTTCATGCCCAGATCAATCACTCGGACTTTAAATTTAATTAAAAGTCTGCTTTGAAAATTCGAAGCAAAATAAACAGCCTTTCCTCACCTGAACCTAGGAATATTTGCACAAGCGTTCAGTGCTTTGAGAGAAAATATCCATTTCTTCCACACCGGAAAGGTCGATTACAGACTCTCGTTATAATCCCTCGATAATTATCCCCTTCAACTTTTATTCATTCTTTGGCTTTGACGGAGATCGCTCGTTCTCCTTAGTGATTTTTTTAAAATTTTCTTCAGGCCGATCTGCTCGACTTGGGGTTTGGAATTCCGCAACCCCATTAGGAGATTTATTGTAATTTAATTTAATCGAGAAAATCGACCCGAATTCTAAGATTATTTATCATTTACAAATTACGCGTGGCATAATTCGCCAACAGTCGACGATTTTAAACACAATAGAACGATATTCCATGCAATTTTCGAGGAACGCCGAGGGCTACATAATTTCTGCAATCTTAATCATAATTGAATCCAGTTTTTAACCGATGGATGATTTTAAATTCCCGGTTTTCTCCGGTCAAATATTAATTTTTTTTATTTGAAACAGGAAATTTCGGAAAAGAATTAGAATTCTATGTTGGAACATCAGATAATTTTTGGTCACAAGAACTACAATTCTGTTTTGGAACAGAGAATTCTATAAAAGAATTATAATTCTGATTTGAAACAGGGATTGTTTTTGTAAATTCCCTTTTTATAAATCAGAATTAGGATTATAATTCTTTACGGGACTTTTTTCAAATTAATTTATTTATTCTCCGCACAAACTCAGAATTGTAATTATTTTAAATAATTTCCTATACCAAGTCACAATTAATTTCATTTCCAAAGTTCCCTTTTACAAGTCATAATTCTATTTATTTACCAAAATTTCTATTATACTTCAGAAATATAGTAACTCCCTTTTTCCAAAATCTGGAAAAGGGAAATTTCAAATCCTGACGAATTCTGACTTGGAACAGAGATTTTTCTAATTACCTTCTTCTAAATCAGAATTAAAATCCTTTTCCAAAATTCCCGTTCCACGTCAAAAATTCCCGGTGGCAAGTCAAATAAAAATTCTTTACAGAAATGTCCTGTTTCAAGTCAGTCAGAATTATTTTTATTCACAATATTTTCTATTATAAATCAGAAATATAGTGTATTTCTTTTTCAAAAATTTGAAAGAAAAAAGTTTCAAATTTCAGGAAAATTTTTATTTGCAAACAAAAAAAGAATTCTTTAATCCAAACAAATTCTGATTTTTAAGAAAGAATTTTCAAAATCTGACGAATTCTGACATTGAACAGGGATGGTTTTTGTAAATTCCTTTTTTATAAATCAGAATAAAAATCCTTTTTTAAAATTCCTATTCCATGTCGAAAATTCCCTGTTTCAAGTGAAATTACCTTTACGGAAATTCACTGTCTCAAAGTCTAAACTACAATTCTTTACGGAAATTCCCTGTTCCAAATGACAATTACATTTATTTCAAAAAATTCCCTGTTCCAAGTCAGAATTATTTTAACTCCTTTTTTCCACAATTTAAAAGAAAAAAGTTTCAAATTCTGGCAAATTTTTATTTGCAAAAAAAAATTATTTTTAAATTCAAACAATTTTTGATTTTTTACAACAAATTTTCAAAATTAGACGAATACGAACTTGGACTCGGATTATTTTTGTAAATTCCCTTTTTATATATCAGAATTAAAATGATTTTTTTTTAAATTGCTATTGCATGTCAAGATTCCCTGTTTCAAGTCAAATTATAATCCTTCACAGAAATTCCTTGTCTCAAAAACTAAATTATAATTCTTTATGGAAATTCCCTGTTCCAAGTCAGAATTATTTTTATACCCAACATTTTTTATTATAATTCAGAAATATAGAAATTAAATTTTTCTACAATTTTAAAGAAAAAAGTTTCAAATTCTGGCAAATTTTTATTTGCAAAAAAAAAGAATTTTTAAATTCAAAAAAATTCTGATTTTTAAAAAAGAATTTTCAAAATCTTACGAATTCTGACTTTGAACAGGGATTGTTTTTGTAAATTCCTTTTTTACAAATCAGAATTAAAATTCTTTATTGAAATTTCTATTCCATTTCTGATTTTGTACAAGGAATATTACATATCAGACGAATATGAACTTGGACTGGGATTTTTTTGTGAATTCCCTTTTTATAAATCAGAATTAAAATTCTTTTTTAAAATTCTCGTTCTAGGCCGAAAATTCACTGTTATGTATATTTCTTGTCCCAAAGAGAAAATTATTATACAAAGGAAATTCCCTGTTCCAAGTCAAAATTATTTTTATCTACAATATTTTCTATTGTAATTCAGAAATATAGTGTATTCTTTTTTCTAAAAATTGGAAGAAAAAAAGTTTCAAATTCTGGCAAATTTTTATTTGCAAAAAAAATCACTTTTAAATTCGACAGAAAATTTTGAAAAATAATATGAATTCTGAAATAGAAGAAGGGAATTAAACAAAATTCTTATTCAAATTCAGAATTATGAGTCTTTATCAAATTTCCCGATCAACTAGACATCCTGGGATTCCTTTAAAACTATAAATTTCCAATTTTCAGTTCAAAATTGACCAACATTGAACTGTTGAAATTGGAAATAGTTCAAGTTCTACAGTTTCAATTTAAAATATTTCATAAGCGTCTTGAATTCAAAACTGTTTGATTTCAAACTTCCATAAATTTCAAATCATCAATCTAATTTTCCATAAAATTACTCATTTAGAAGAAAACTAAAATCTTATCAAAGAGAGAAAACAGATTTTGTTGGGCGAGTTATCTCCTTCTAGTTAAAGCTGATTGGTCGAGAAGGTTATCGATAAAAATCGAACTCGTGACTATCGATTAAAATCGACGTTCTGCCCCAATCAGCATCAGCTTTGTCTATAAAGAGATAGCTCGCTAACCAAAATCTATTTTTCTTCCTCTAATGTCCATAATTTGAATAAACTAAAAATAAAAAATGCATAAACTCGGAATTATGTAGCCTTCGATGAATGCACAGATTAGCGATCAGCAATGCGATAATACCAACGCACTGTCAGTGATTCAGCCCGTTCTTAACGTATGTACACGTGAAAAACAGTAACGCATTACGTAAGTAACGGCAACATAAAACGTAACAGTCCTTCTAGTTAAATAATATGTAGTTCATTTCATGTAAAATGTATAAGAAACGTGAGGGAAGTTATGACACAGATGCTTCTGATCGAAACGAGTAGGTGAAATAGTGTGTGCCTGATAAAAATACTTATTGTAACTTTCATCCGCTTCGCCGTTTTGTGCTTTCGGCAAGCCTAAAATAGTTCTTCGGTAGGCGATGATGCTCTGCAGTACATATTTTCTTTAAACACGCGAACATTATACATTTTTACTCTGTTGCATTTTTGTGACGATTGACAAGATTCCACCCTCTAAATGGAACGTGCAATTCTTCTGGCACTGCCTGTCAGAAATCCAACAATTGTTTCTGATTAGAAATTGATTCCCTACCTCAGAACGATTTTCCAATACGAGAATTGATTTTCTTTTCGGAATCTGACAGCATTATTGCGCAGAGGACAACATTCCAATAGTTGCTACACTGCTAACTTTCCCTATTCACAATCACAACCTATCTTCAAAGAGTCCTAAACCAATACTTAAGCGGATTATATTACAGTTGAAACAATGCTTACAGTATCTTGCACAAAGTGTTTACTCTCGATGCAGAGTTTACTTTGCCGCAGGAAGATAGCGTTTCACTTTGTCAAAAGGATGCAAGTCCTCCTTGTTGTGTCTCGCGACACGTCTGCTGTTTCGATTGGTTAGAGCGCAGCAGTGTTGGAGTTATCGACTAGAGGAGAAAGAGGCCCGAGTTTCCCCCGGCCACTACTTATTCTATCCGTGTCGTATTGAACATCTAGCGAGAGGCCTGAAACCAGAAGAAAAGAGAGAAAAATATTAATTATTTGACCATCCAGATACAACACACACATATTTCGGGGAAAGTGAAGCCCATCGGGAAAATCTGACAAGAAACGCCTGTCAGTAACATTTTTTAGTTTGAATTTAAGTCATTCAAGGTGTCTACTCAAAGTCGAGACAAAAATTCCCTGACAATTCGAGGTTTTCTCCAGGTATCTCAACTTTTTTCCAGGTATAATTTTTCATAGTACGGAACCATTAAAATATTTAGCATTTTTTTAAAACAATTGACTCGGAATATGTATACAATTTCGCGAGTTTATAATAAATAAGGTTTCTGTCAATTTCTAGGGATTAATTTAAAAAGTTTAATTTAGAAGACTTTGATCAATTATATAATAATATATTATTAAATGTATTAGCACCATCGAATAATTAAATTATAATACTAAAATCATAATTAATCATTTCATGAATTTGTCTCCAAAGTCCATGAATTTGAATAATTCAACCGAATTTTAATTTTACCTTCTGACACTTAATATTCAGTGCATATTTAGGTAAAATTAATGTGAGTACAATATCACATTGAATTCAAACCCTTTAAAATTCCTGACTGTTCCAGTAAAAATATTGCATTTTCAACAAGATAGATAAACTTTTATCTAAATAGTTAAATTTTTAACCAAAAAGGTTAATTTTCTATTAAAAAAGACGATTTTTCAACTAAACACATGATTTTTCAACGAAATAGTTGAATTTTCAACGAAGAATGACAAATTTTCAACCAACCAGATGAATTTTTAAGCAAAAAAAAAAATCAATTTTCAACTAAAAATGAAACAGTTAAATTTTCAGTTAGAAAAATTAT
>CAKNXH010069565.1:0-11548 GCA_932178445.1 Andricus quercusramuli
AGGAGGAGAAGAAGGAGAAAGAGTAGGAGGAGATGGAGAAAAATATGGAGAAAGAGGAGATGGAGAAGAAGCAGAAAGAGAAGGAGGAGAAACAGTAGGAGAAGAAAGAGTAGGAGGAGATGGAGAAGAAGGAGAAAGAGTAGGAGTATAAGATGGAGAAGGAGGAGATGGAGAAGAGGGAGAAGGAAAAAGAGGAGATGCAGAAGGAGAAAGAGTAGGAGTAGGAGATGAAGGAGATGGTGAAGAGGGCGAAGGAGAAGGACGAGGAGAAGGAGGAAGAGTAGGAGGTTGAGAAGGAGGAGAAAGAGTAGGGAGGAGCTGATGGAGAAGGAGGACGAGAAGGAGGAGGAGATAGAGAAAGAGTAGGAGGTGGAGATGGAGAAGATGGAGAAGAAGGAGAAAGAGGGGGAGATGCAGAAGGAGAAAGAATAGGAGGAGGAGATGAGGAAGGAGAAGAAGGTGAAAGAGAAGTCACACATAAGATATTAACTAGCAGAAATGCAGACATTAAAAAGCGAAGCTAGTTAACACCTTATGCGATATTAGTGATGTCCTTTTAGATCTCTCACCTCCCAGCATAGACGTCAAATTTGTGACAGGTGTGAATACTGCTTCTTTTTCATTATCGTTTTTAAGTGCTTCGCTTTCGACATTATCACTACTCTGCGACATTTCACTAATATCGCATAGCTTCACACTTTTATTTTCGTAAGCTGTACACACACTGTCAGTCATAGAGCCTGCAAATAGTAAAAGCTTGGTTAAAATTTGTTCACAGCATCTTTTTACAGGCTTAGCAGCCATCCACAAATTAGGTAAGACGATAGGGAGAAGGGGGATTTGGTAAAATTTCACTTGAGCTTCTAAATGAGCTTCTTCTTATAAAAGACTTTCGAACATCTTTATTACTAAAAATATTGCTTCTTCATCAAAATAGGTGAATTTTCAACTAAATAGTTGAATATTCAACCAAAAAAATTAATTTTCATCTAAAATTATGAATCTCCAAGTGAAAATATGAAATATCAACGGGAAAGTTAATTTTTTAACCAAGAATAATTTTTCATCAAAAAATGCGATTTATCAACAAAATGCATAATTTTTCAAATGAATTGTTGTATTTTCGAACAACAACAAAATACTCAACCAATAAAATTAATTTTTAACTTTCAACTTTTAACCAAATCGTTAAATTCAACTAAGAAGATTAATTTTCTACCAAATAAGGCGAATTTGTAACGAAATAGTTAAACTTTCAATTAAAAAAACAAATTTACATCAACATAAAAATAGCATTTTCTAAAAAAAAACTGAAAGGAAAACATGAAAACAAGATATATAAATACATCAAGTTTCAACCAACTAGTTGAATTTTAAACTAAAAAGATCAATTTGCAACAAAAAAGTGAATAGTTGAACTTTCAGTTAAAAAATTAATTTTCAACTAAAAAATGAATTTTCACTCAAAAAAAGATAAATTATAAACGAAAAATGTAATGGTTGATATTTCAACAGAAAAAGATTTAAATTGAAAATGAAAAACAGTTGCATTCAATCAATAAAGACGATTTTTTTATTGAAAATGTTGAATACTCAGCTGAAAAAACTAAAAGTGAAACACCAAAACAAAATATACAAATACATAAATTTTGAACCAACTAGTTAAATTTCCACTCAAAACATTTATTTTCAGCTAAAAGAAACAAATTTTCAACAAAATATTTGAATATTCAATAAAAAAAATGTCAACTGTAATGATAAACTTTCAACAACAACAAAATGAATTCTTAACCGAATAGTTGCATTTTCAGCCAAGAAGATTAATTTTCCATAAAAAAGGCGAATTCTCAAAAAAGTACATCTTCAATTCATAGTAAAATATTTGAATTTTCAACCCAAAAAGAAGAATTTTTAACCAAAAAGCTGAATTGTCAACTGAGAAAGATAAATTTTTAACCAAACATTTTCAGGTAAAAAAACTAATTTTTTACCAAAAAAAAGACATTTTTTACAAAATAGTTACATTTTCAACGAAAGGAATGAATTTTCAACAAAAAAATAAATAAATACGGATTTTCACCGGAAAATGTAATAAGTTTACATTTCGATAGAATTTTCAATAAAAACTGGAATAATTAAATTTTGAATTGAAAAAAAAATAACTTTCAACCAAATATTTAAATTTTCAACAACAAAATTAATTTTCAACAGAAAAATATTTTTATTTAAAATAAAAAATAGTTGGATTCAACCAACAAAGACGAATTTTTAACAAAAAGTTGAATCCTCAACTAAAACAACCTAAAGTAAAACACCTAAACAATATTTTCAGCCAAATAGTTGCATTTTCAATGAGGAAGATCAATTTTTTAATAAAAAGTCGAATTTTCAAAAAAATAAATAAATTCTCCATCAAATATTTTAATTCACAATGAAAAAATAAGAATTTTTGACAAAATACGTAAATTTTTAACCAAAAAGTGAATAGCTCAATTCTCAGTTGGAATAATTATTTTTGAACAGAAAAAAGACCAATTTTTTAGATGACAGTAGAATTTACACAAAAAAGTTGAATTTTCAACCAAAAAAGACGAATTACCAACCAAATAGTCGAAATTTCAACTGAAAAATACCCGTTTTCAATACAAATGGAAAATGCAATAGTTAAAAAGATTAATTTTTTGTCAAAAAAAAAAACAAATTTTCAACAAAATAGTGAAATTTTCAACGAAAACAGATTTATTTTTAATCAAACAGTTGCAAAAAACATGAAATTTTTACCAAACGAGACGAATTTTCAAAAACAAAAAAGACAACCCGAAAATATTTTTATTTTCAATAAAAAAATTAATTTTCAACAGATAATTAAATTTTATACCAAAATATTTCAACTTTCAACACAAAAAGATTATTTCCGAAAAAAAGTAATAATTGATATTTCTGCTAAAAATATTTTTATTTTAAATCGAAAGCAGTTAAATTGAACCAACAAAAAATTTTCAACAAAATGTTTGAACCCTTAACCAAAGCAGAATAATTTTCAACCAAAAAGGTGAATTACTTTTTAACAAAGTAGTTCAAATTCAAGTAGCTTAGTTGAATTTTCAACGAAAAAAGATGTCTTTTTAACTAACTTTTCGAATTTTCAACCAAATAATCAAATTTTTAACTAAAAAAGATGAATTTTCAAACGAAAAAGACTAATTTTTAACAAAAAGTTACATTTTTAAGCCAAGAAGAAGAATTTCCTCCATCACAGTTGAATTTTTAACACTAAAATATTATAATTTTCAATTAAAAAATTAATTTTCAACAAGTAATTGAATTTTATACCAAAATAGTTGAACGTTTAACACAAAAAAGCAAATTTTCAACCAAAGAGGTCAATTTTGAATAATAATGTCGAATTTTCAACCAAAAAAATTATTTTTCAACAGAAAAGTTGAACTTTTAAACCAAAAAACATTTTAAGTTTAAATCAAAAGAAGTTGAATTGCACGAAAAAAAATATCAACAAAAATATTTGAATACTGAACCAAATCAGAATAATTTTCCACCAAAAAGGTGAATGAATTTTTAACAAATTAATTCAACTTTTCAACAAAACAGTTGAATTTTCAACCAAAAAAGATGACTTTTTAACTAAATGTTTGAATTTCCAACCAAATAATCAAATATTAACTAAAAACAGATGAATTTCAAACAAAAAATTATTTTTAACAGAAAAGTTAAACTTTTAAACCAAAAAACATTTCAAGTATATATCAAAAGAAGTTCAATTGCACAAAAAAAATGTCAACAAAAATATTTGAATCCTCAACCAAATTAGAATAATTTTCCACCAAAAAGGTGAATGAATTTTTAACAAAGTAATTCAACTTTTCAACAAAACAGTTGAATTTTCAACCAAAAAAGATGACTTTTTAACTAAATTTTTGAATTTCCAACCAAATAATCAAATATTAACTAAAAACAGATGAATTTCAAACAAAAAATTATTTTTAACAGAAAAGTTAAACTTTTAAACAAGTAGTAAAATTTTCTGCTAAAAAATGACATTGAAAAAAACAAACCGCAAAAAGAGATTTGAATTTTCTACGAAAATAGTTCAATTTTAAACCCAAAAATACGAATTCCGAACAAAAAATGTAATAATTGATATTTCAACTAAAAAATATTTTCATTTTAAATCAAAAGCAGGTGAATTGCACCAACAAAAAATGTCAACAACAATGTTTGAATTTTCAATCAAATATTCAAATTTTTAATGAAAAAAGGGAGAAAAAGAGGAAAGACTGTGAAGTCTGAGATATTTTCTAAAACTAATTTCATGACAATTTACTTGACAACATTTGTATCTATATTTGTTCCCCAAGTTTATAAAACCTTATTAAGTTTTTTTTTCTGAGGGAGTTATAGAAAATTTTACGGTATCTTACAAGGGGCGAGGGGAGTATTAAAATTTCAGAAAAACACCTCAAGTAATTTGTGGATGACCTCTTAATCAATATTACTGATAATGTCCAACCTGAAGAACTACTTTCTGTTAGGCCCGCCATAATAGGAGCTGTGTCAGTCGTTAAAACCGAAGGCGCTGCCACATTACGCCGTTCTTCAGATCTTTTCCGATTTGGTGTTAAATTCAACCTATATGTTAAACAAATCGTGCATTAAACAATTAGTTACATTATAACGTAATATTAACAATTATTTTAATTAATTTTTTCTGAAAAAAAATATCTTCTCCTTTCGCTCCGCTGGGAATCGAACCACAGAACTTCCGATTGCCGGTCGAGTGCTCGACCTTTATGTGCTTTGAGAATTTAATGAGCATTTATGAGCATTTTGAATGAGGATTTTAAAAATCGTATTTTCTACTTTTATTAATAATAATTACATTATTTTAATTTCGCGGACAGTTAAAATGTTGGGGAAATAAATGTTCAACAAAAAAAAAGAATTTTCAAAACAAAATATTTTGTTTTTCATATAAAAAAAAATGTTTTTTTTAAACCAAAAACAGAAGAATTAAATTTTCAGTTAAGCCAATCAATTTTCAATAACAAAAAAATGAATTCTCAAAAAAATAATTCAATATTAAACTAAAAATGATGAATTTACAAACCAAAAATATAATACATATTTCAATTTGCAGTTAGAAATTTAAATTTAAAAAAATGAGTTTTCAGCATAATTAATCAATTTTCAAGTAAAAATATAAATTTTCAACTAAAAAGAAACCAATTTTCAACCAAAGAAATTATTTTCTAATCACAATGATGAATTTTCAACCAAAAATATAAAATTTTGTCCAAATAGTGGATTTTTCAACCCAAAAGACAAATTTTCTATCAACAAAAAAAAACGAATTTTCAACTAAACAGATAATTTTTAAATTAAAAAGATTATTTTTCTATCAAAACAGGTAAATTTTCCACAAAAAATGTAATAGTTAAAGTGAATTTTCAACTAAAATGATGAATCTTCAATTGAAAAAAATTTAATTTTCAACCAAATTTATGCATTTCAAACTAAAAAGATAAATTTTCTACCAAAAATAATGAGAGCCTTTTCCAAAAAAAAGACGGATTTTCAACAAATAGTTAAATTTTCACCGAAAACAGATAATTTTTCTTAATTTTCTCATAATTTTTTCTTAATTTTCAACATTATTTTTTGGAATTCACCCCGAATTCTTATTAATGTACCCTGAATTCTTTGGAATTCTCTTGAATTTTTTTAATCCACTTCAATTCTTCTAAATTTACACAATTCTAGTTAATTCAATGTATTTTTTTTGAATTTTCAAAAGTTTTTATTTAATTGAACTTCAACAAAAAAACGAATTATCAAATCAATAGTTCTTTTTTAACTAAAGATATGAATTTTTTACGAAAAAGATAACATCTCACCCAAAAAATAAACCAATTTTCAACCGAAGAAATGAATTTTTGATCAAAAATAGTTGAATTTTCACCTAAAACAGATAAATTTTCAACTAAAAATAGAATAGTTAAATTTTCAGTAAAAAAATTAATTTTCAACAAAATTGAAGTAAATTTTCAACGAAATAGTATAATTTCACCCAAAATGATTAAACTATTAAAAAAGATAAATTTTCTATGAAAAATGGAACAGTTACATTTTCAAATTAGAAAATTAATTCTAAATAAAAAAAAATTAATTTTCAACCAAAAAAATCAATTTCCAACGAATAAGATGAATTTTCTACCAGAATAGATGAATTTTTAACAAAGTACATGCATTTTTCAACCAAATATTTGAATTTTTAAAGGAATTTTCAACCAAGAAAATGAATCAGTCAACAAGAAGATTAAATATTCTCCAAAAAAATTAAAATTTTCAATAAAATACAGGAATTTTAAACCAAATATTTGAATTTTCAAATTAAGAAGATAAATTTTGAACCAAACATGTCCGAGTTAAATTTTCAGTTAAAGCAATTAATTTTCATCTAGAAAACATTAGTCTTATGAAATATTCAACTGGAATAATCGTTACATTTTCAGATAGAAAAAATAATTTCCAACCAAAAAAGAAACAAATTTTCAACACAATAGTTAAATTTTCGGCAAAAAAAATTCATTTCATCCAATGAAAAAAGAAGTTTTCAATAAAAATAACTCATATTTCAACCAAAGAAATGAATTTTGTATTAAAATTATGAATCTTCAGAAAAAAATTAATTTTGAACAAAGAATTTAACTTTTAACCAAGTAATTTTATTTTCAACCTAAAAGAAGAATTTTCAATAAAAAAAAGACAAATTTTCATCTAAATTATTGAATTGTGAACAATTATAGAGTAATTTTCAATCAAAAGTGGACATTCAAATTTCTAGTTGAAGGCAATTATTTTCAACCAAACTGATGAATTTTCTACCATAAAGATTAATTTTCTACAAAAAGGCGAATTTTTCACAAAGTAAATAAATTTTTAAACAACTAGTTGAATTTCTGAATAAAAAATATCAATTTTCAACCAAAAATAGAATGGTTACATTTTCTGTTGAAAATATAATTCTTAACTAAAAAAAACGGATTTTCAGCAAAGAAATAATTAAAATAATGAAAACTTGAATTTTTCTGCAATCAGAAGTAAATTCCCGGTTTTTTAAATTAAATTCCCAGGTTATTTCCCGGTCTTTCCCTGGAAACGAGTGTGGAAAATTTCAAAGAAATTAAAAAGAATTTGATGAAATGTCTAAGAATTCAAGGCGAGGTTGAAAGAATTTAGGATCAATTAAATAAAAACTTCAAAAACATTTTAAAAAATCCAATGAATTAAATAGAATTGAGTGAATTTAGAAGAATTCATGTAAATTAAAAAAAATCAAGAAAATTGCAAAGAATTTAAAAGAATTCAGGATGAATTAAAAAAATGACAAACGCCTTCAAATCTTTGAAACCCTACTAATTTCTAACCAAAGAAGTGACTAATGACTACAAAACAATTCAAGTTAAATTCAAAACTTTTCAAAACTTTTGAATATATTTTTAACTTATTTGATTACTTTCCAAATTAATAATTGTTCAATTATCATTTATCGATCAATTTTTTAAAAATCTTTTGAAATATTCTCTAAAATCAATTTTTTTAAATAAAAAATCATTTCGAATTTTCCCAGCCAACTCAAGAATTGTTTTTATTTTCTTAAAACCTTGTAGAATCCTTAAAAGGCTTCCAAATTTATTTCGAGATCTTCAAAAATCTAAATTTAGTTTTTTATTTTTCGAAATCTTTTCCAGCTTTAAATTAAGTTTGGATCTTCTCAAAATTTGTAAATATCTTTTACACTAACTTAAGTTTTTCGCAAATTGATAAAATTATATTAGATTTAATTAAATTAAATTAATTAAAATTAATTTTTCAACCAGAAAAAATGGTTAGTTTTCTAGGAATTTTGATACACATTTTTTTGGAATCTCTTCAAAACTTCTAAATATATTTTTAACTTATTTGATTATTTTCCAAATTAATAATTGTTTAATTGCCATTTATCGATCAACATTTTTTAAATCTTTTTAAATATTCTGTACAATTAATTTTTAAAAATAAAAAATCATTTTGAATTTTCCCAGCAAACTCAAGAATTGTTTTTATTTTCTTAAAACCTTTTAAAATCCTTAAAATGCTTCAAAATTTCATTTCGAGATCTTCAAAAATCTAAATTTAGTTTTTTATTTTTCGAAATCTTTTCCAGCTTTAAATTAAGTTTGGATCTTCTCAAAATTTGTAAATATCTTTTAAACTAACTTAAATTTTCCGCAAATTTACAATTGTTTAATTGCTATTCATGCATCAAAATTCAATAATTTCACTTACGTATTAAACATTTGTTCAATAGAAAAATTAAAATTGTAACATTCAAAGTTTAATTTTTACGCTCTGAAATGTTTAAGATTCAAGGCTTTTTTAAAAACATTTTAGTTTAAAATTGTTTAGTTTCTAATATTTGATTTATAATTACTAATTTGAAATGAAAAGTAAAATATTGCTAAATATTCAAAACAAATGTCACTCTTAATTAAAAAATTTCAAATTAAATGGCTAAAAATTGAATATTTCAGATTGAAACAATATTTGAGATTTTTACAACAAAGTAAAAAAAATATTACTGAAAAGTTATAAAATTTTTGAATTGTAGAAACTGGTGTTTTATTGTTAATTTTTTTTTTATTTCTACAAGAAAATACAAGAAAAAATTAGCCTTTTGTATTTAAATCTATTTTCTTGTTAAATTTTGTAATTTTTTTTTTAAAAACTTACATGTTTTAACAAAAAATTACAATAGGGGATATAGGGAAGGTCTGTGAGGCCCGTATTAAGTAAAGAGGATCAACTCACCTCGATACATCATCTAAAACTTCGATACTACTTTGACTTGGATTACTTAGGACTTCAATATCACTTTCGGACTTTTTAGCCGTTGTTCCTCCAGATGGAGACGACTCTCTGGAATCTTCGAGACTAGCAGCTGAACCTATTAAAGACATTTTTTCTATTAAACTTTCAGTGGAGAATAAGAAACAATTTCATGAAATGATCATGGAATCAATGAATCTGTAATTGAATTATCACCTAGACAAAAAAAAATCCATTTTTTTGGAAAACAAATGGCGTGAACCCCATGAATTTATACATTAAAATTTGCTTGGAAATCTTTTTCAATATTCTCTTAAAAATTAGTATTAAAAATATCATTAAAAATTTTTTCAGGAATTCAGAATTTCAGATTTCAGAAATGCTTTTGAAAAAAACGTGTTAAAAAAAAAAATTATGAATTTTCTAATAAAGAGTTGAATTATCAACAAACAAAAAAATTGTCCATAAAAACTTTTTGACCAAATTTTTGAATTTTCTACCAAAAATTATGAATTTTCTAATAAAGAGTTGAATTATCAAAAAAAAAAAAAGTAAATTGTCCATAAAAACTTTTTGACAAAAAATATGAAATTTTTGTTGAATTATCATAAAAAAAAAAATTGTCCATAAAACTTTTTTGACAAAAAATATGAAATTTCTACCGAAAGAGTTGAAAAGTTGAATTATCAACAACAACAAAATAAATTGTCCATAAAACCTTTTCGACAAAAAATATGAAATTTCTACCGAAAAAGTTAAATAGTTAAATTTTTAACCAAGAAATATTTTTCAGTTAAGAAAGAAAAAATTTCAACCAAATTGTTGAATTTTCAAGCCAAAAATAAGAATTTTCTACAGGGTAGTTGAATTTCTAACCCGAAAATATGACTTTCAATAAAAAAGTTAATTTTCAAACACGTAGTTGAATTTTCTACAATTTGCATTTTTTATCAAAAAAAGATTAGAATTCTACCGAAAGAGATGAATTTTTAAACCAAAACGGCGAACTTTTAACGAAATAATTAAATTTTCAGCACAAAGAATTTTTTATTCAAGAGAAAAAAAATTTCAACTCAAGTATTGAGATTTCAATCCAAAAAGATGAATTTTTTACCAGACAGTTGTATATTCAACCAGTAAATATGAATTCTTAACAAAAAAGTTCATTTAAAAAATTCAGCTAATATTGAGGGTTCTGAAAAAAATTTACAAAAACGTATTTTTTTATAGGAAATACGAGTTATACTTCATGGGGTTTGCGCAACCTTTAAATATAATTTTATTTTTAATAGATTTATTTTTGTGAGAATTCGAACAAATTTCCAGGCGTTATTCATAAGAATTCGAGAAAAAAATTCCAAAGTATTTTTGGACCACCCTAAATGTTAATCAAATAAATTCAGCTAAAGCAAATAAGCGATTTAAAAAATCGGTTAAAAAATTAATCACCCTAAAGATTTGTTTTAGCTGAATTTATTCGATTAACCATTGGTTGATTTGCCAGTTTTTGTTCATTTGTCATTTGCTAAACAATTAATTGATTGAAGCATACATCACTAATGCTGGAAAAGGAAATGCAAAAAGTATAATAAATATATAAATTTGATTAGTTAATTAAATAAATAAATAATTATATTAATTATAAAAGAAAGCATAATAGAAATTAAAATGGAACTGCAGGCAACGTGTATTAATGCAGAGGGGTCATGCTTGATAAGGCGACCTTTTTTATCAGCGTGAAATAAATATCCTTGGGTCTTAAAGCACAATATGCAGAACAGATTTTGGCAGGGCCTGAAATATTTCAAATTTCGGACTACACACCTTTTACATATCGATCCCAAGCTTCAAAATCCAAAATTTTCTAAAAACAGGAGAATTGAGGAGTTTTTCGTAAAAATAGGGGTATAAATTCTTTTTAAAAATTAATGTGGGTAGTGTATCAAATTCAATTTGAAAAGCTTTACATTCCTAAAATTTCAAATAAAAATATTGCATTTTTCAACAAAAAAGATTAGATTTCTAAGGAAAGAGTTGAATTTCCAAAAAAGAAAAAATTTTCAGTCAAAAAAGAAACAAAATTTGAATGAAACTGTTTAATTTCCTAGCCAAAAAGACGAACTTTGTATAAAACTGTTGAATCTTCCACAATAAAGTTAATTTTCAACCAAATAGTTGAATTTTCTACCAAAAATTATCAATTTTCTAATAAAGAGTTGAATTTTCAACGAAAAAAAAAATTCTCAACAAAAACTGCAGCAGTTGATATTTTATCCAAAAAAGTTTTTAATTTTAAATCAAAAAAATTTTAATTCAACAGAATTTTTATCCAAATAGTTAAATTTTCATAAAAAAATTAATGTTTAAGAAAGAAAAAACAAATAAAAAAATTTTAACCAAAAATATGAATAATTTGTATTTCTACTGAAAGAGACGAATTTTCAGATCAAACGACTAATTTTCAACAAAATAGTTGAATTTTCTAGACAAAAAGAAGAATTTTTTACATGAAAGTTGAATTTTCAACCCGAGAATATTATTTTTCGACAAAAAAGTTAATTTTTAACCAAATAGTTCAATTTGACACCAAAATAGTTATATTTTCAACCAAAAACATGAATTTTCAGCCAAAATAATAAATCTTCAAACAAAAAATTACATT
>CAKNXH010069566.1:0-11634 GCA_932178445.1 Andricus quercusramuli
AGGAGGAGAAGAAGGAGAAAGAGTAGGAGGAGATGGAGAAAAATATGGAGAAAGAGGAGATGGAGAAGAAGCAGAAAGAGAAGGAGGAGAAACAGTAGGAGAAGAAAGAGTAGGAGGAGATGGAGAAAAAGGAGAAAGAGTAGGAGTATAAGATGGAGAAGGAGGAGATGGAGAAGAGGGAGAAGGAAAAAGAGGAGATGCAGAAGGAGAAAGAGTAGGAGTAGGAGATGAAGGAGATGGTGAAGAGGGCGAAGGAGAAGGACGAGGAGAAGGAGGAAGAGTAGGAGGTTGAGAAGGAGGAGAAAGAGTAGGGAGGAGCTGATGGAGAAGGAGGACGAGAAGGAGGAGGAGATAGAGAAAGAGTAGGAGGTGGAGATGGAGAAGGAGAAGATGGAGAAGAAGGAGAAAGAGGGGGAGATGCAGAAGGAGAAAGAATAGGAGGAGGAGATGAGGAAGGAGAAGAAGGTGAAAGAGAAGTCACACATAAGATATTAACTAGCAGAAATGCAGACATTAAAAAGCGAAGCTAGTTAACACCTTATGCGATATTAGTGATGTCCTTTTAGATCTCTCACCTCCCAGCATAGACGTCAAATTTGTGACAGGTGTGAATACTGCTTCTTTTTCATTATCGTTTTTAAGTGCTTCGCTTTCGACATTATCACTACTCTGCGACATTTCACTAATATCGCATAGCTTCACACTTTTATTTTCGTAAGCTGTACACACACTGTCAGTCATAGAGCCTGCAAATAGTAAAAGCTTGGTTAAAATTTGTTCACAGCATCTTTTTACAGGCTTAGCAGCCATCCACAAATTAGGTAAGACGATAGGGAGAAGGGGGATTTGGTAAAATTTCACTTGAGCTTCTAAATGAGCTTCTTCTTATAAAAGACTTTCGAACATCTTTATTACTAAAAATATTGCTTTTTCATCAAAATAGGTGAATTTTCAACTAAATAGTTGAATATTCAACCAAAAAAATTAATTTTCATCTAAAATTATGAATCTCCAAGTGAAAATATGAAATATCATCGGGAAAGTTAATTTTTTAACCAAGAATAATTTTTCATCAAAAAATGCGATTTATCAACAAAATACATAATTTTTCAAATGAATTGTTGTATTTTCGAACAACAACAAAATACTCAACCAATAAAATTAATTTTTAACTTTCAACTTTTAACCAAATCGTTAAATTCAACTAAGAAGATTAATTTTCTACCAAATAAGGCGAATTTGCAAAGGAAATAGTTAAACTTTCAATTAAAAAAACAAATTTACATCAACATAAAAATAGCATTTTCTAAAAAAAAACTGAAAGGAAAACATGAAAACAAGATATATAAATACATCAAGTTTCAACCAACTAGTTGAATTTTAAACTAAAAAGATCAATTTGCAACAAAAAAGTGAATAGTTGAACTTTCAGTTAAAAAATTAATTTTCAACTAAAAAATGAATTTTCACTCAAAAAAAGATAAATTATAAACGAAAAATGTAATGGTTGATATTTCAACAGAAAAAGATTTAAATTGAAAATGAAAAACAGTTGCATTCAATCAATAAAGACGATTTTTTTATTGAAAATGTTGAATACTCAGCTGAAAAAACTAAAAGTGAAACACCAAAACAAAATATACAAATACATAAATTTTGAACCAACTAGTTAAATTTCCACTCAAAACATTTATTTTCAGCTAAAAGAAACAAATTTTCAACAAAATATTTGAATATTCAATAAAAAAAATGTCAACTGTAATGATAAACTTTCAACAACAACAAAATGAATTCTTAACCGAATAGTTGCATTTTCAGCCAAGAAGATTAATTTTCCATAAAAAAGGCGAATTCTCAAAAAAGTACATCTTCAATTCATAGTAAAATATTTGAATTTTCAACCCAAAAAGAAGAATTTTTAACCAAAAAGCTGAATTGTCAACTGAGAAAGATAAATTTTTAACCAAACATTTTCAGGTAAAAAAACTAATTTTTTACCAAAAAAAAGACATTTTTTACAAAATAGTTACATTTTCAACGAAAGGAATGAATTTTCAACAAAAAAATAAATAAATACGGATTTTCACCGGAAAATGTAATAAGTTTACATTTCGATAGAATTTTCAATAAAAACTGGAATAATTAAATTTTGAATTGAAAAAAAAATAACTTTCAACCAAATATTTAAATTTTCAACAACAAAATTAATTTTCAACAGAAAAATATTTTTATTTAAAATAAAAAATAGTTGGATTCAACCAACAAAGACGAATTTTTAACAAAAAGTTGAATCCTCAACTAAAACAACCTAAAGTAAAACACCTAAACAATATTTTCAGCCAAATAGTTGCATTTTCAATGAGGAAGATCAATTTTTTAATAAAAAGTCGAATTTTCAAAAAAATAAATAAATTCTCCATCAAATATTTTAATTCACAATGAAAAAATAAGAATTTTTGACAAAATACGTAAATTTTTAACCAAAAAGTGAATAGCTCAATTCTCAGTTGGAATAATTATTTTTGAACAGAAAAAAGACCAATTTTTTAGATGACAGTAGAATTTACACAAAAAAGTTGAATTTTCAACCAAAAAAGACGAATTACCAACCAAATAGTCGAAATTTCAACTGAAAAATACCCGTTTTCAATACAAATGGAAAATGCAATAGTTAAAAAGATTAATTTTTTGTCAAAAAAAAAAACAAATTTTCAACAAAATAGTGAAATTTTCAACGAAAACAGATTTATTTTTAATCAAACAGTTGCAAAAAACATGAAATTTTTACCAAACGAGACGAATTTTCAAAAACAAAAAAGACAACCCGAAAATATTTTTATTTTCAATAAAAAAATTAATTTTCAACAGATAATTAAATTTTATACCAAAATATTTCAACTTTCAACACAAAAAGATTATTTCCGAAAAAAAGTAATAATTGATATTTCTGCTAAAAATATTTTTATTTTAAATCGAAAGCAGTTAAATTGAACCAACAAAAAATTTTCAACAAAATGTTTGAACCCTTAACCAAAGCAGAATAATTTTCAACCAAAAAGGTGAATTACTTTTTAACAAAGTAGTTCAAATTCAAGTAGCTTAGTTGAATTTTCAACGAAAAAAGATGTCTTTTTAACTAACTTTTCGAATTTTCAACCAAATAATCAAATTTTTAACTAAAAAAGATGAATTTTCAAACGAAAAAGACTAATTTTTAACAAAAAGTTACATTTTTAAGCCAAGAAGAAGAATTTCCTCCATCACAGTTGAATTTTTAACACTAAAATATTATAATTTTCAATTAAAAAATTAATTTTCAACAAGTAATTGAATTTTATACCAAAATAGTTGAACGTTTAACACA
This sequence comes from Andricus quercusramuli, assembly GCA_932178445.1. NCBI lineage: Eukaryota > Metazoa > Arthropoda > Insecta > Hymenoptera > Cynipidae > Andricus > Andricus quercusramuli. The sequence goes on from CAKNXH010069566.1 coordinate 3,365, forward strand.
AAAAAGCAAATTTTCAACCAAAGAGGTCAATTTTGAATAATAATGTCGAATTTTCAACCAAAAAAATTATTTTTCAACAGAAAAGTTGAACTTTTAAACCAAAAAACATTTTAAGTTTAAATCAAAAGAAGTTGAATTGCACGAAAAAAAATATCAACAAAAATATTTGAATACTGAACCAAATCAGAATAATTTTCCACCAAAAAGGTGAATGAATTTTTAACAAATTAATTCAACTTTTCAACAAAACAGTTGAATTTTCAACCAAAAAAGATGACTTTTTAACTAAATGTTTGAATTTCCAACCAAATAATCAAATATTAACTAAAAACAGATGAATTTCAAACAAAAAATTATTTTTAACAGAAAAGTTAAACTTTTAAACCAAAAAACATTTCAAGTATATATCAAAAGAAGTTCAATTGCACAAAAAAAATGTCAACAAAAATATTTGAATCCTCAACCAAATTAGAATAATTTTCCACCAAAAAGGTGAATGAATTTTTAACAAAGTAATTCAACTTTTCAACAAAACAGTTGAATTTTCAACCAAAAAAGATGACTTTTTAACTAAATTTTTGAATTTCCAACCAAATAATCAAATATTAACTAAAAACAGATGAATTTCAAACAAAAAATTATTTTTAACAGAAAAGTTAAACTTTTAAACAAGTAGTAAAATTTTCTGCTAAAAAATGACATTGAAAAAAACAAACCGCAAAAAGAGATTTGAATTTTCTACGAAAATAGTTCAATTTTAAACCCAAAAATACGAATTCCGAACAAAAAATGTAATAATTGATATTTCAACTAAAAAATATTTTCATTTTAAATCAAAAGCAGGTGAATTGCACCAACAAAAAATGTCAACAACAATGTTTGAATTTTCAATCAAATATTCAAATTTTTAATGAAAAAAGGGAGAAAAAGAGGAAAGACTGTGAAGTCTGAGATATTTTCTAAAACTAATTTCATGACAATTTACTTGACAACATTTGTATCTATATTTGTTCCCCAAGTTTATAAAACCTTATTAAGTTTTTTTTTGTGAGGGAGTTATAGAAAATTTTACGGTATCTTACAAGGGGCGAGGGGAGTATTAAAATTTCAGAAAAACACCTCAAGTAATTTGTGGATGACCTCTTAATCAATATTACTGATAATGTCCAACCTGAAGAACTACTTTCTGTTAGGCCCGCCATAATAGGAGCTGTGTCAGTCGTTAAAACCGAAGGCGCTGCCACATTACGCCGTTCTTCAGATCTTTTCCGATTTGGTGTTAAATTCAACCTATATGTTAAACAAATCGTGCATTAAACAATTAGTTACATTATAACGTAATATTAACAATTATTTTAATTAATTTTTTCTGAAAAAAAATATCTTCTCCTTTCGCTCCGCTGGGAATCGAACCACAGAACTTCCGATTGCCGGTCGAGTGCTCGACCTTTATGTGCTTTGAGAATTTAATGAGCATTTATGAGCATTTTGAATGAGGATTTTAAAAATCGTATTTTCTACTTTTATTAATAATAATTACATTATTTTAATTTCGCGGACAGTTAAAATGTTGGGGAAATAAATGTTCAACAAAAAAAAAGAATTTTCAAAACAAAATATTTTGTTTTTCATATAAAAAAAAATGTTTTTTTTAAACCAAAAACAGAAGAATTAAATTTTCAGTTAAGCCAATCAATTTTCAATAACAAAAAAATGAATTCTCAAAAAAATAATTCAATATTAAACTAAAAATGATGAATTTACAAACCAAAAATATAATACATATTTCAATTTGCAGTTAGAAATTTAAATTTAAAAAAATGAGTTTTCAGCATAATTAATCAATTTTCAAGTAAAAATATAAATTTTCAACTAAAAAGAAACCAATTTTCAACCAAAGAAATTATTTTCTAATCACAATGATGAATTTTCAACCAAAAATATAAAATTTTGTCCAAATAGTGGATTTTTCAACCCAAAAGACAAATTTTCTATCAACAAAAAAAAACGAATTTTCAACTAAACAGATAATTTTTAAATTAAAAAGATTATTTTTCTATCAAAACAGGTAAATTTTCCACAAAAAATGTAATAGTTAAAGTGAATTTTCAACTAAAATGATGAATCTTCAATTGAAAAAAATTTAATTTTCAACCAAATTTATGCATTTCAAACTAAAAAGATAAATTTTCTACCAAAAATAATGAGAGCCTTTTCCAAAAAAAAGACGGATTTTCAACAAATAGTTAAATTTTCACCGAAAACAGATAATTTTTCTTAATTTTCTCATAATTTTTTCTTAATTTTCAACATTATTTTTTGGAATTCACCCCGAATTCTTATTAATGTACCCTGAATTCTTTGGAATTCTCTTGAATTTTTTTAATCCACTTCAATTCTTCTAAATTTACACAATTCTAGTTAATTCAATGTATTTTTTTTGAATTTTCAAAAGTTTTTATTTAATTGAACTTCAACAAAAAAACGAATTATCAAATCAATAGTTCTTTTTTAACTAAAGATATGAATTTTTTACGAAAAAGATAACATCTCACCCAAAAAATAAACCAATTTTCAACCGAAGAAATGAATTTTTGATCAAAAATAGTTGAATTTTCACCTAAAACAGATAAATTTTCAACTAAAAATAGAATAGTTAAATTTTCAGTAAAAAAATTAATTTTCAACAAAATTGAAGTAAATTTTCAACGAAATAGTATAATTTCACCCAAAATGATTAAACTATTAAAAAAGATAAATTTTCTATGAAAAATGGAACAGTTACATTTTCAAATTAGAAAATTAATTCTAAATAAAAAAAAATTAATTTTCAACCAAAAAAATCAATTTCCAACGAATAAGATGAATTTTCTACCAGAATAGATGAATTTTTAACAAAGTACATGCATTTTTCAACCAAATATTTGAATTTTTAAAGGAATTTTCAACCAAGAAAATGAATCAGTCAACAAGAAGATTAAATATTCTCCAAAAAAATTAAAATTTTCAATAAAATACAGGAATTTTAAACCAAATATTTGAATTTTCAAATTAAGAAGATAAATTTTGAACCAAACATGTCCGAGTTAAATTTTCAGTTAAAGCAATTAATTTTCATCTAGAAAACATTAGTCTTATGAAATATTCAACTGGAATAATCGTTACATTTTCAGATAGAAAAAATAATTTCCAACCAAAAAAGAAACAAATTTTCAACACAATAGTTAAATTTTCGGCAAAAAAAATTCATTTCATCCAATGAAAAAAGAAGTTTTCAATAAAAATAACTCATATTTCAACCAAAGAAATGAATTTTGTATTAAAATTATGAATCTTCAGAAAAAAATTAATTTTGAACAAAGAATTTAACTTTTAACCAAGTAATTTTATTTTCAACCTAAAAGAAGAATTTTCAATAAAAAAAAGACAAATTTTCATCTAAATTATTGAATTGTGAACAATTATAGAGTAATTTTCAATCAAAAGTGGACATTCAAATTTCTAGTTGAAGGCAATTATTTTCAACCAAACTGATGAATTTTCTACCATAAAGATTAATTTTCTACAAAAAGGCGAATTTTTCACAAAGTAAATAAATTTTTAAACAACTAGTTGAATTTCTGAATAAAAAATATCAATTTTCAACCAAAAATAGAATGGTTACATTTTCTGTTGAAAATATAATTCTTAACTAAAAAAAACGGATTTTCAGCAAAGAAATAATTAAAATAATGAAAACTTGAATTTTTCTGCAATCAGAAGTAAATTCCCGGTTTTTTAAATTAAATTCCCAGGTTATTTCCCGGTCTTTCCCTGGAAACGAGTGTGGAAAATTTCAAAGAAATTAAAAAGAATTTGATGAAATGTCTAAGAATTCAAGGCGAGGTTGAAAGAATTTAGGATCAATTAAATAAAAACTTCAAAAACATTTTAAAAAATCCAATGAATTAAATAGAATTGAGTGAATTTAGAAGAATTCATGTAAATTAAAAAAAATCAAGAAAATTGCAAAGAATTTAAAAGAATTCAGGATGAATTAAAAAAATGACAAACGCCTTCAAATCTTTGAAACCCTACTAATTTCTAACCAAAGAAGTGACTAATGACTACAAAACAATTCAAGTTAAATTCAAAACTTTTCAAAACTTTTGAATATATTTTTAACTTATTTGATTACTTTCCAAATTAATAATTGTTCAATTATCATTTATCGATCAATTTTTTAAAAATCTTTTGAAATATTCTCTAAAATCAATTTTTTTAAATAAAAAATCATTTCGAATTTTCCCAGCCAACTCAAGAATTGTTTTTATTTTCTTAAAACCTTGTAGAATCCTTAAAAGGCTTCCAAATTTATTTCGAGATCTTCAAAAATCTAAATTTAGTTTTTTATTTTTCGAAATCTTTTCCAGCTTTAAATTAAGTTTGGATCTTCTCAAAATTTGTAAATATCTTTTACACTAACTTAAGTTTTTCGCAAATTGATAAAATTATATTAGATTTAATTAAATTAAATTAATTAAAATTAATTTTTCAACCAGAAAAAATGGTTAGTTTTCTAGGAATTTTGATACACATTTTTTTGGAATCTCTTCAAAACTTCTAAATATATTTTTAACTTATTTGATTATTTTCCAAATTAATAATTGTTCAATTGCCATTTATCGATCAAAAATTTTTTTAAATCTTTTTAAATATTCTCTAAAATTAATTTTTTCAAAATAGAAAATCATTTTGAATTTTTCCGGCAAACTTAAGAAATGTTTTTGTTCTCTTAAAACCTTTTAAGATCCTTAACAAAGCTTCAAAATCTTATTTCGAGATCTTCAAAAATTTAAATTAAATTTTTTATTTTTCGAAATCTTTTCCAGTTATAAATTAAGTCGGGATCTTCTCAAAACTTATAAATATCTTTTAAACCAACTTAAATTTTTCGCAAATTAACAATTGTTTAATTGCTATTCACGCATCAAAATTCAATAATTCCACTTACGTATTAAACATTTGTTCAATAGAACAATTAAAATTGTAACATTCAAAGTTTAATTTTTACGCTCTGAAATGTTTAAGATTCAAGGCTTTTTTAAAAACATTTTAGTTTAAAATTGTTTAGTTTCTAATATTTGATTTATAATTACTAATTTGAAATGAAAAGTAAAATATTGCTAAATATTCAAAACAAATGTCACTCTTAATTAAAAAATTTCAAATTAAATGGCTAAAAATTGAATATTTCAGATTGAAACAATATTTGAGATTTTTACAACAAAGTAAAAAAAATATTACTGAAAAGTTATAAAATTTTTGAATTGTAGAAACTGGTGTTTTATTGTTAATTTTTTTTTTATTTCTACAAGAAAATACAAGAAAAAATTAGCCTTTTGTATTTAAATCTATTTTCTTGTTAAATTTTGTAATTTTTTTTTTAAAAACTTACATGTTTTAACAAAAAATTACAATAGGGGATATAGGGAAGGTCTGTGAGGCCCGTATTAAGTAAAGAGGATCAACTCACCTCGACACATCATCTAAAACTTCGATACTACTTTGACTTGGATTACTTAGGACTTCAATATCACTTTCGGACTTTTTAGCCGTTGTTCCTCCAGATGGAGACGACTCTCTGGAATCTTCGAGACTAGCAGCTGAACCTATTAAAGACATTTTTTCTATTAAACTTTCAGTGGAGAATAAGAAACAATTTCATGAAATGATCATGGAATCAATGAATCTGTAATTGAATTATCACCTAGACAAAAAAAAATCCATTTTTTTGGAAAACAAATGGCGTGAACCCCATGAATTTATACATTAAAATTTGCTTGGAAATCTTTTTCAATATTCTCTTAAAAATTAGTATTAAAAATATCATTAAAAATTTTTTCAGGAATTCAGAATTTCAGATTTCAGAAATGCTTTTGAAAAAAACGTGTTAAAAAAAAAATTATGAATTTTCTAATAAAGAGTTGAATTATCAACAAACAAAAAAATTGTCCATAAAAACTTTTTGACCAAATTTTTGAATTTTCTACCAAAAATTATGAATTTTCTAATAAAGAGTTGAATTATCAAAAAAAAAAAAAGTAAATTGTCCATAAAAACTTTTTGACAAAAAATATGAAATTTTTGTTGAATTATCAACCAAAAAATAAATAAATTGTCCATAAAACCTTTTTGACAAAAAATATGAAATTTCTACCGAAAGAGTTGAAAAGTTGAATTATCAACAACAACAAAATAAATTGTCCATAAAACCTTTTTGACAAAAAATATGAAATTTCTACCGAAAGAGTTAAATAGTTAAATTTTTAACCAAGAAATATTTTTCAGTTAAGAAAGAAAAAATTTCAACCAAATTGTTGAATTTTCAAGCCAAAAACAAAAATTTTCTACAGGGTAGTTGAATTTCTAACCCGAAAATATGACTTTCAATAAAAAAGTTAATTTTCAAACACGTAGTTAAATTTTCTACATTTTGCATTTTTGATCAAAAAAATTTGATTTCTACCGAAAGAGATGAATTTTTAAACCAAAACGGCGAACTTTCAACGAAAGAGTTAAATTTTCAGCACAAAGAATTTTTTATTCAAGAGAAAAAAATTTCAACTCAAGTATTGAGATTTCAATCCAAAAAGATGAATTTTTTACCAGACAGTTGTATATTCAACCAGTAAATATGAATTCTTAACAAAAAAGTTCATTTAAAAAATTCAGCTAATATTGAGGGTTCTGAAAAAAATTTACAAAAACGTATTTTTTATAGGAAATACGAGTTATACTTCATGGGGTTTGCGCAACCTTTAAATATAATTTTATTTTTATTTTTAATGGATTTATTTTTGTGAGAATTCGAACAAATTTCCAGGCGTTATTCATAAGAATTCGAGAAAAAAATTCCAAAGTATTTTTGGACCACCCTAAATGTTAATGGAATAAATTCAGCTGAAGCCAATAAGCGATCTAAAAAATCGGTTAAAAAATGAATCACCCTGAAGATTTGTTTTAGCTGAATTTATTCGATTAACCATTGGTTGATTTGCCAGTTTTTGTTCATTTGTCATTTGCTAAACAATTAATTGATTGAAGCATACATCACTAATGCTGGAAAAGGAAATGCAAAAAGTATAATAAATATATAAATTTGATTAGTTAATTAAATAAATAAATAATTATATTAATTATAAAAGAAAGCATAATAGAAATTAAAATGGAACTGCAGGCAACGTGTATTAATGCAGAGGGGTCATGCTTGATAAGGCGACCTTTTTTATCAGCGTGAAATAAATATCCTTGGGTCTTAAAGCACAATATGCAGAACAGATTTTGGCAGGGCCTGAAATATTTCAAATTTCGGACTACACACCTTTTACATATCGATCCCAAGCTTCAAAATCCAAAATTTTCTAAAAACAGGAGAATTGAGGAGTTTTTCGTAAAATAGGGGTATAAATTCTTTTTAAAAATTAATGTGGGTAGTGTATCAAATTCAATTTGAAACGCTTTACATTCCTAAAATTTCAAATAAAAATATTGCATTTTTCAACAAAAAAGATTAGATTTCTAAGGAAAGAGTTGAATTTCCAAAAAAGAAAAAATTTTCAGTCAAAAAAGAAACAAAATTTGAATGAAACTGTTTAATTTCCTAGCCAAAAAGACGAACTTTGTATAAAACTGTTGAATCTTCCACAATAAAGTTAATTTTCAACCAAATAGTTGAATTTTCTACCAAAAATTATCAATTTTCTAATAAAGAGTTGAATTTTCAACGAAAAAAAAAATTCTCAACAAAAACTGCAGCAGTTGATATTTTATCCAAAAAAGTTTTTAATTTTAAATCAAAAAAATTTTAATTCAACAGAATTTTTGTCCTATCAACAAAATAGTTGAATCTTCAACCAAAATAGATTAATTTCCAACCAAACAGTTGAATTTTTATCCAAATAGTTAAATTTCCATAAAAAAATGAATGTTTAAGAAAGAAAAAACAAATAAAAAAATCTTTAACCAAAAATATGAATAATTTGTATTTCTACTGAAAGAGACGAATTTTCAGATCAAACGACTAATTTTCAACAAAATAGTTGAATTTTCTAGACAAAAAGAAGAATTTTTTACATGAAAGTTGAATTTTCAACCCGAGAATATTATTTTTCGACAAAAAAGTTAATTTTTAACCAAATAGTTCAATTTGACACCAAAATAGTTATATTTTCAACCAAAAAAATGAATTTTCAGCCAAAATAATAAATCTTCAAACAAAAAATTACATT